>JAQGCB010000450.1:0-22265 GCA_034698835.1 Protaphorura tricampata
ACTTTTGTGTACTACTTGAAATATGGGTGATTGAAAATTATTCTTGAAATGGATTTTGGGGAGACAGACTCCATGAACAAAACGGTCACTTGTGTTTTGCCATTTGGAATTCAGCACCATAGACCAACAAGTATTTTTCTTCAAGAAAACTTTACAAAAAAATTTTCAATTTTTGACTGTTGACATGATTGGTCCCGACGCGACCGTTCAATATTTATTTAAATATTGGAAAATCAATAAAGTAAATATAAACAGATCGTGAAAAATTATGGTATGTATAGATAGAACGGGTACCTTCGAGGTACTAGTATCATTGTTATGCCGTGAGATGAAATAAGATAATAATATGTTAAGAAATTCTATACATTAGCTAATCCTTCAGTCTCATGTTGAAAAATTACGGAACGCTAGTTACAACTGATGTTTTGGAAGTTTCGTATTCCAAAAACAATTTTTACACTTGTTTTGACTGGAATGATAAGATTTCTAAACAATTCAAAGTAACATAGTAATTAACTTTCACCGTAAGGCATGATCAAGCATCGTGAATTTTTATAGACTGGATAGCTTTGTATTTGTGGTAGTGAGAAATAGCTTTTATTCATTTTTAATTCACACGATTCGTATTTTTTTTCTTTTCTTTTCTCCTATCAAAAAACGAATCCGTATCCGTAATCCGTAGAACAAATTAGAATTTCCAGCACAAAAGTGTGTTATACATTATAGGCGCTGCAAAACTGTAATTGAGAAAGTATCTACTTAAATGCAGTCACTGAAAATTTGCACGCCCTCAAGGAACATCAAAAGCATAGTGTGAATTCATTATGTTTATGCTCAGTTGTGATTGTGACATATCTAAATAGGAACTCACAAAATTAATATATTCGTAATTACGATTTCCTTTGAAGTTTAGGTGACACGAGACCGCCCACTCACTCCTGCACTGCACTGCAAAGATTTACTTCTAACAAACACGGCCATAAACTTAATATTCACTGCCCATTCTAACTTCTAGCAGATATGCTAACACTTTGCCACAAGCACACCGCCACCGTGACACCGTGCCGCGCACCGTGCGCGGGTGCCATCGCCATGGAAAATTGTAAATGTCATGTCATACAAAATTAGAAATTCATACATTGTATTTTAAGTGCGTTTGAAAATGAACCAAGCAGAGCAGAGCGTACTGTACGTATTGAGGAAATCTTTCGTGGACGAAAGGACAAGATTCACACTCACAGTGACAGAGTTTCTTGTGCTTTTCCCTTGTTTGTGTCCTCTTAATTTTCATTTCAGTCACTTTTGTGACTTTGACTTCACAATTTCTATCAAAGTGAGACGTATTGTGAGTCACAAGGAATATTTTTCAGATGCAAAGTTTGAATCTGCCTAAAGTCCACCAATGCGGGTGTCGGTGTCGCTATCTCCAAGGGAGCTATCTCCTACTATTAGAGGTACCTGCTATGAACCAAATTTAAAGCTAACCCATTCTCCAACATAAATACATCAGGAAAATTTCGGTGAAGGAGTTCATTTTGGATTTTGATTATATTCTGACTAGATTTTACTTCCGATGCCGATTAGAGTAATATTTTATTCGCAAATATGAATCATCCTTGATAGATAGATAGCAAAATTCGTGTCCACTGGTCAAAATTTTATAGAAATAAAATACAAAATTTCATTTTTTTTTGTGAATTTGGTTAAACGCCAGGCTATTTTGATCTTATCCGAATTTTGCACCCAGAAAATTTCCCTTGTGAACCACTCTGACTAATACCTTTGACATTAGGGCTTTTGATGAAGTCTATTCAGGGAGTCTGAGGGAGAATGAAAGACGAGGACGACGGCTTAAGATCAATAAGTGCCGGAACAATGGAATGTTTCCTCCAAATCCCCTGTAGTAAAACTTACTATTAGAGAAAGGACAGGACGCTGGCTGAAAATGGCAATAGTAGTCAGTCCCGTAGTACATGCGGGAGTCACAAATTATCAAATGTCTCTGACTCTGGACTCTACATTTAATATTCCACTGAATTGAATCTAATCTGGACTGGGACCACTGCATTACAAGCCCAGCTTTCAACACTACTGGCATAATTTATTCGCTTTGGTTGGTTATGCTAATCTCATCTAAGGAAATCTAGACTTATTTAGTGGAGATAAACTACTGTAGAAGAGAGAAAGTCTAGATTCTAGATTTTAGACTAGGCTCTGCCCGGTAATTCGACTTTTGTTCAGGTTCCGACTCCTAAAACCCCTTCATTTTCAAGTTAGAGCTTTGAGCAGCGGCAGAAAATCCACTCGCGGTCTAGTTCATCTTCGTGTGAACTAAAGACTTTGAAGTTGCTGGTCGTTGGTCGTTGCGTTGCCGTGCCCAGGTTCACCAATTTTTGTAATCCCAAGTGGTTAGACAGACAGCTTCCGAGTGAAAATGCGGTTTGGCTCTATTTTAGACACTAAAGAACTCAGTAAGCTGAATACACATGATAAATAGAAATGAAACAAAATCTTGGAATGAAAATGAGAGCATGTTTATACGTTTTTTGAAATTTCAGAATTTTGCTTTTCATCAGAAATTCCGAAAATTAAAAAAATAAGTTGAAGGACACATTTTAAATTAGATAAGGCGAATAATCTAAATACGAATTAACAGTTGGTTTCCGTCGATCCACGTTTATTTGGGTTATTGGAAATTACTGCAATTAAAAAATACAAACCCTTGCGTCCGCGTTCGCTGCCAGTTGACTCCTATGCGAAATTAATCTAATTTATAAATGATACAATTTTAGTACATAAAAGTTTTTTGGCAAAAATGTGCCCCTATTGTTTTGGCAATATTATAAACTTAGATTTTAATCTAGCATCCTGGCCTCATCTAAAAACTGACCAATTTTCCCCCAGAATTTATTCAAGGTCATAATTCACATCAAAATCACACAATTGTGCAGATTATGTACCTCAACTACCCACACCGTATTTAATTAGTGTACCCAAACCAATAAAACTTTTTTAGTACTTTTTAGCATGTCACTAATTGACATCCGCTTTGTACTCCTGCAAGACATTAGTGTCCCACCTAACGAGTAAACAACATGAGTTTGTGTGCATGAATGATTACAAAAACTGCATACAAATAACACAGACCGACATTAGTTTTTTTAGACTTACGACGAATGGACGAACTGGTGAAGCGTGACACTAGATACTTTTGTAGTTTTTCTCCAAATTCTTTTTATTTATTTTACATGCAAACACAAACTTGAAGAATGAATCTTTTTTTTTGAGTCCCTAGCGATTTTTGTCCCATTTGTAAAACTTTTCTTTAGGAATTTCCATTGCACGTACGTACATATGTATGTGTACGTATAATTCAATTCAGTCACAAGAAATCCAAGTGTTTCTTTACTTCTGCCTGCCCTACTTTCTTTTTTTCTATTTATAAAAATGCAATGCAATGCTTCCCACTTCAAACGTGCAGAGGGTTTCAAAAATCATGTGACACAAAAAACCACGTGTCAACATTAGCTTAGGAATTACATAGTATTTTGGAATACTCTGTAAGTAACTAGTTGTATAGGACGAAAAATACTTCAAAGGAAATAGTAAGTAGTAGTGTGAGATTTCCAAACTAGAACAGGTACAGGGTGGTGTATAAATTCTGCCACACAATAATTCGAGATATGTATGCATGCACTGAAATGTGGACCTTGTGATCATTTTAATGGAACGATTATATCGAAGGGAAAATTAAAGAAATCAATTAATCCTCAAAATTATATTTAAAAATATCATTGACTATTTTTCTCGTTGTTCGGAGGATTTTATCCGTTTTATTTTGATTCATTGGAGAAAGCCGTTGTATTAGCGAAGCATTAGCAATATGGAATAACTATAAAGCTTTCCAGAAGTGAAATTCGGGTGAAAATCAACTTTCTGCATGGAATGGAAATTACAAATTAAAAAAATTTCTTGTCGAATCTTAAAATTTGCCGAAATTCTAAAAAAAAATCTAGTCATTTCAATAAAATCTGGAAAATTCAGTATAATGTCATTACCGTAAACTACTAGTACCACTTCACGCATCATGACAGATTTTCTGGTGCCCAGCGCCCACATTCTGCTATTGGAGACCACTAGATTCATGGACCACCCTGTACAGTACATACATAAAGGACGTTCTCCAATGCTTTCTTTTTCTACACATGACTTTCTCCTTTCAATTTCTGTGTATATTTTTGTATGAATGCCTGAATGCAAATGTCGGAACAACCAATCCAAATGCAACAGCAAAAGAAACGTACGTAGATTTATAATATGAATGACTCTCTCTCTCTCTCTCTTTTTCGTACACACAAGTGCTGTTGGAGAATAACTCTTCATTATTTTCCAATTCACTTGCGTCGGCAGTTTTCTTCGTCCCAGTCTCAGTCCCTGTCCCACATCCCACAGCACTGCCAATGCACGACAGAAGAGACATTCCATTGTGTTTATTTCATAGTAGTAGGATTTTCTACACTCTTAACACAATGTGTCTCTTGAGTATATTTTTCCGTGGCCAAATTTACAATGTAGTTCAGTTCAGTTCCACTATTGTAAATTCATTTCATTTTCTTTCACTCACTCACTTTCTCAGGCTCAGGCTGTTTTTTTTCCTACTTTGTATTTCTGAGAGTGTGTGGTCGTGCGTGGCCGTGGCCCATGTATTTTTTAGACAGAAATCATTTTTCATGTAAAATTTACATAATTATTTGTCATTAAATCATAGGATGAAAAATCTGGGAATAGAATTATTTTTCTGATTATTTTCAGTTTTATCATGCCAAGTAGTTTCCTTGTGAGTATATACTGAGAGATGGATGAGATTCAGAGAAAGTTTTGACTCGTGAATTTATCCTTCTACTTTTACTTATGTACTTTTTCTTACTCTTTCTCTACGTTTGTTTCTTATTCGATTACGAGGAAATGGAATTTTAAAACTGCGGAAGCTTTTCTATTTCATTTTTCTCAGACGAAAGAGGATAAAGAATACATGGACGTATGCTGACAAGAATTCTTGAGCAAAATGTATACGTAAGTAAGTAAGTAAAGTAAAAGTTAAAAAATTCAAAGCATGTTTCATCCACTTCTGTTCTGTGTATGGTACGTGCGTGCAAGGATTGTACTCTAGCATAATTTAGCCATTCTGTTTCACAATTCCCAAGGAACTAAACGTCTACACTGATTCTACTGTGTAAATATTAGCCCAGGTCAATTCAAGGGCTTTTTACAGTCTCAGTCTGTCTTTCCTGGCCTATATAGTTTTTTTCAAATAGTTTCTCATTAACGCCACATACATTTTGAATTAGCGTAGGTCATTGAATTAAATTGAAATAACAGGTGGTAGGGCTTCCGAGGTCTCCATGGGTAGAAAAGAAGATATTTTTTTTTCAATTTTCCTCCTGACCTTTGACCTACATCTTAAATCCAAAACTGCCATCTTGAATGAGAAATGCAGAATTTTGCGTATGTATGCATGCATTCGGTTAGACAACGACATGCATACAACGTCTGTGTCACTGCATTTTCATGCCTTGGAAATTTTGTGCTGCACACTGCATGCTGCTAATATGAGAAGATGAATCCACAACGACCAAAGTCGTTAAAATTTCATGTTCGTGGTTACAACCAAAAACCATCACATAAAAAATGTGAATACTTAGCCATTTGCTCTTTCCATGTATTCTTCTCTTACTCCAATTTTTTTTGAAGCCTCAGTATTTTCTACACATGTATGGGCCCGGGTATTTTGGCGTTTGATGGATACATGTAGTACGTACTAGTACTATGTACGTATTATCCTAAGAAATTTGCATAGAATAATCATAGGTTTCCTAGTAGGAGTGGAGTGCAGTGGATAGGCCAGGCGGATTGATATTCCTTACGGCTGGCTTTAGAGAGTTTTCGTTTAGAGGATTTGACAGAATGGGTCTCTCTCCATGTCATTTCCTTCCTTCTTCAGAAAAAAAATCCTCATCTTTCCTTCAGGTTATAAACTCTTCAATTTTTTTTCTGCACTGCACTATTCGCCGCATACATTAGAGTTGCACTGCTACTGCTAGTGCTACTTTCTTCCTAGCAAGCACTCTTTTTTGTTCAACTTTTTTTAGGAAGGAATATATTACTACCAAAACCAAGCAAGCTACTTTGACTGAAATAAACACCCAGAATCGATGTCCTCCTTTTAGTAAAGTAAAAGAGAGAAGAAAAAAAAATTGTGAAGCTGACAGAGTCTGAGTCTGAGTCGCTAGTCGTCGACGTGGTCGGTCGTTGTTGAGCGAGAGTGGAATTTTGAGTAAATGCCACCTGAAATCCAACAAGACATTTTTCTTTTGCTCAAAACACAAGAGGAGTCGAGTATCCAATTTATTACTCCGGATAGAAAGGACGAAATAGAAAGCTGGGATTTTACAGGGTGGGCAAGAAAACACTCTCACGACTCTCAGATAACAAAGATTAATTTTTGTTTTTGAAGACGTGGTATTTGCACAGGCACGTTGTAATTTCACAAGCTTCGGATGTTGTAATTAATTTTAATTTGAGGTTATTCAGTTGTAAATTCTCAAAATGTGAACAATTTTAATAGGTCACCCACTTCTATGCTATGTTACTCCTTGTATAGGTCACCACTCTGGCTGAGTAAAATTTAGCCACTCTACTGCAATAGGAACCAAGTTCTATTCAGAATTTTCAAAAAGTCCTTACATTTACATACACCGTGTTCTCCGAATTTTTAAAATATCAAATGACAATCTTAACGTAAAATGTAAAAAACTAACATATTTTGTAAGAAAATTGCACTTTAATTATTTCAAACTGTGTTCAAAGTGTTATTCATAAATATTTGATCATGTTACATTATGTACACTCATAAGTCGATTTAATATTGAAATACCAGTAGAAAAGTATACTTAGAATTACCAAGTTGTCCTTCCGTTTATGCCGGCTGGATTTCAGTTTATGTGTGTTTTTGTAAACTTGTCATAAATTATCAAGTTTTTATCAAGTCATAAAATTAATAATTTCTATACATTAAATCTCAATACAGACTTTAATGTGAATGATTCTAATTAAATCAATCAAAATCACTCATCCAGAATCAGTTCAATTTCTGTGGTTATTCGGAACTATCTGCCTAGTAGAGCAGTGTTGTCAATTTTATCGACAACAAGGGTCATTCGAATTTCGAATCTTTGGCGAAAGTACATCCTGTTAGCTCTTACAGTACAAGAGGATGAGACATAGAATGAGGAAATCTTGAGTGACGAATTTAGTGTGGGCAATAAAACCAATAATTGTTCGTGGGTAAGGTTGTATGTAATGTATTATGGTTTTGGAGGTTATTCCTATTCCATATAACCTCTAAAGGAAGAAAGAGAATAAACACGAAACACGTTTGACACGAATCATTGTCGTCGTCGTCCTTAATGGCCGTCCTCCTCCGTTCCGTCCTTTTTTGACGATAAGAGTAATTTCGATTCCTCGTGTGGTTAATGGGATTCTCAGTTTACGACGTTTGACTACGAATAGCGAATAGCGAATAGGGAAAAGTTATGAAGGACCGACCGACGACACATTCTACTCTACAACCCACATAATGTGAACACAACTCATTCATTCATTCTATGTGTCTTGTTCTTTTTTTTTATTACTTGCAGCAAAATTGGACGGGGTGAAGACGTACATGAGAATGAGAAGAGTTCCCATCAACCTTCAGGTGAAAGTCATCAAGTGGTTTGACTATTTGTGGTTGACGCAAAAGTGTTCAGACGAAGAGAAAGCCGTCAGTTGTCTTCCGGGTCAGTCATTCTCACAATTTTTTTACAGTCTGTACAAATTATTTTCTAAATTACACGTGTACTATAGCATAACGCAAAATTTCTCTGCTTCTTCCGAAATGGAATGCTTAAATATAATTTTTTTCATACTAATTTCGCCGTGAGCGTACTTCTTGCTAATAGACTATTCTCGACAGCATTAGAGCCAAACCGTAATTATTTTTTTCTAACTTCATGGGATATACAAATCAACAGGTGATTCTCTTCCAAATTTCTAACCTAAAATTGAAGTACATTGAACATGATCAAGTCTCGTAGCACAAAAATAGTTAAAAGGGAACCGCGATTTTCTTCCGCGAATCGGAACACGCTGAATGATCAAGTTTCACGGACGGTAGACACCAAATGAACAAATTTTTCCTTTAAAATCCGAACTTTATGCACTCACCATGGACAAATTTTACCTCGGTCGAATTTTTGTAACGGAACGCCCACGAAGACCTAAGAATATAATATTATTAATTCGTTAAGAAAATAGAAATTATAAAACGGCAGCCAACACGAAGGCGCGTGTTAATTTAAACGTACCTGTTTCACATAATAATTGACAATCGTCTTAACGTTTTTTCGGGTGCATTTTGTCTTTCAGCATTTTTTGCTAGCTTTCCATTTTATGTTTGTTTCTACAGTCCAAAATTAAACTGTTCTGATTAAGGGAACAAATATCATTCAAATCCATGATTCTACTGAGCAACACAATTTTCCAATTTATTTTACATGCGAGCCTTAAAGAGAGTTGTGGAAATTTTATGTGTTTTATACCCAAAGGCCTAGCCTAAACTCTGTAAACATTAAAATTGGTTATGGCATGGCTTTGGTTTCATTGAAAACAAACACGAACACAACCAAAGTTTTTAGCGTTGAGCTTTCACCACCTTTCACCACATATGTACATACATGTTTACACAACTAAACAAGTTTTTGTCTAAACTTTCATTGTTTTCTGAAGTCTTGAAGGGTTGAATGGGTCGGATGGGTCGGATTAGATTTGTGTGATGATAAACAACACCTCGTTTGTAATTTTAGACAAACTGAAGGCAGAGATGGCAATCAACGTTCATCTAGAAACACTCCGGAGAGTAGAAATCTTTCAAAACACAGAAGCAGGTTTTTTGTGTGAACTAGTTCTACGTCTTCGACCTGTGCTTTTCTCACCCGGTGACTATATTTGTCGGAAAGGTAATTTACCTTCACATTTATTGTTCATATTATTGCTCTCAAGTATTAAAGTGTACTACAGGATAACTTACTTCCTGAGTGCGGAGAATGTGGGCAAAAATACTTACTCAACTGAAACATTATACACTCCCATCTATTTTTATAGTGAATTAGATTCGACCACTATTCGAAATTTTACTGAATGGACTTTAATGAGCTTTCTGTGAATTTATTTTATACACTTTCCTAGTTCAATTTCTAATTTCATCAAATTGGGAATTCGTAGAAATCACATTTTCGGAAATTGTACATTTAATTGTCATCTTGTCTGATTTTCTTACGTAATGTGAACCATTAATTAGCACAATATTTGTCGGTACAATTTGAATAATCCGAAAAATTTGGATTTCATTTTGGATTTTGGGAGTAATTTATACCATTTTTTGACAATTTTTTCTTATTTAGGTGAAGTGGGTAAAGAAATGTACATTGTGAATCGTGGGCGCCTACAAGTTGTGACGGGTGACGAAGGGAAAATAGTGCTGGTAAGCGTATTTTTAATAATTTATTTAGTACCAAAGTATTTAAGTGTAGTCTGGGCCAACATTTTGGCCTAGGTTTTATTTGAGGTGCAGTGACCTAGAGAAAATCAGAAGGAACCGCTAGTTACATAACTGAAATATACGATTACGAAAGTAGCCCGTTTGGAAAATTCAATAAAAATTATACTGCAAGGGTGATTTGAATTATTTTGTGAAAATCTACTATTCATCCATTCATTGTATTTTTTTACAGGCCACTCTAAAACCCGGCTCTTACTTTGGTGAAATCTCCATTCTAAACATGGGAACCGCAGGTGAGTAATAAAATCTAAAGTGCAAGGCACTTTGAGAAATTAACGTCCACCACTGACTACTGACGAGAACGAGAGAGTGTATGTGTCTAGAGCAGAGGAAAGGTTCAAAGTTGAGTTGGGTTACTCACAGAATGCGAAAGGAATTGAAACCATTTTGCATTCTTCCCCATTAATCACAATCATTCCTTTTCCCGTTCGTTCGTTCCACGATTTCCCTGCATGCATTGTATTCTGAAAATCTAGCAATTCACGTTAACGCTTTTCGACCCAAAGTCCATCCATCTATTCACTTTGGAAATGAAATCGATCTAAAATCCCACAAGTGTTTACTTTCTCCAATCTATTGTCCATTCTGTTCCTGTAGGCCAAAGTACTACAACTACACTACGTGGGTCACAATCGCAATTTCCCCAAGACAATTTCTCCCATCTGTTACGGGCAATTCGTAAAATAAAAAGATTTTTTTTACAATAGTGCAATTGTAATTAGTACAAGAACAAACCTCATTCTGAAGTTTACCTTTTTTAATATTTCAACGTTTATTCTTTAAAATAATACAATTTACGGCTACAGACTTTTCTAAAAGATAGTTTGTCTGTTCCTTGTATGCAAAGATTTTTTATATGTATCGTTCAGAATTTAAAAAAAATTGTCCGTATGAAGTGTGATTGTATCTCAACAGACAGTATTGTTTTCTTTACTGGGATTTTCGGTGCGATACGATACGACTCCAAGGGAATTTCTTGAATGTTTAAAGAAAAATTTTGGTATTTGAACAAAATTCTGTGTACCAAGAAATCAGGCTTATTTATTTCTGGTGTGATTTAACGTAAGGAGTATGAATTGTCCGCAACATATGTGTGGAAATGGGTACCTTAATACATTTGAATTTTGTGTTAAGCCCTAGTATTTATTCTGGTAGTATTTTTGGCAAAGTAATGGAGAGTGAGTGCAATGGAATGAGAAATATACTCAAAACCTCGTTTGTCAAACCTAGAAAAGGATAGGATGCGGGTATTTTATCATGGTTTGCTTTGCATTATATATATATTTTTTGATTTATTTTCATTGCAGGAAATCGGAGAACGGCGAGCGTTCGTTCCGTGGGTTACAGTGACCTATTTGTTTTGTCCAAAACGGACATGTGGGATGTTTTGAAGGAATATCCAACAGCTAGAGTTCGACTAGAAGCAATTGCGGTCAAAAGACTTGAGAAATACAAAAAATCACCACTTGAGAAAGGTACACAGTCACAGCCCAATTCTTTCTCTCTCTCTCTCTCTCTTTCGTTTCATTACATTCATCATTTTGGAATTGCACTTGAAAGAAATGCTTCAAACGTTGTTATTTTTTCATTTTGTTCCTTTCATTTTGAGAATGATTAGTTATTTTAAGTGGTTTAGTTTGAACTGAAACTATTTTTGTTACGCACATTTCTCTTCTCTTTTTTTTGGTAGTGTTGCCATTGATTGCTTTTTCTTCCGTTTCTCTCATTATTAGCAAGCTTTGCGGTACAACAACAATGGATTGTTATTCAATTCTGTCACAATTTTGATAATTGTCAGAGGAGTTTTCTATACATATATTCTATTTTTTATTTGAGATCATCAAATATCTCCTAACATAATTCGTAGTTAGTAGAGGTTCCTTACGTACAACTCAATCCGTTTGATGAATATGCAGTTTTTCACCAACAATTAATTGTATGACTCAGAAAATCTAAGGCAACTAAAACTGGTAGAAAATTTGACTGACGTGTTGAACAATGTATTTTCCGACCGGTGTAAAAATAACAATGTATTACAATCAATGCAATTTACTCTGCTATTGTTCATTCATCCTTATAATATTTTGCTGCCTCCATTTAACTTAATAGAAAAAAGATAACTGCGATTACATAGCAAATACGGTACCTCGAATTGATTTGAAATATATAATCGGTTTATTCACAAACAAGCGCAACGGTCACTGGAAATTATCAAAATATTGACAGTATTGTAAAATTGTGATTTTGAATAGAATTAACTACAGTAGGAAGGCCTTGACCTCTTGAACCAAAAATATTCTGGAATGTGCTTTATTGCTTGCTTTGAAGAGTCAAATCGAACCCACCCTGTTGTTCGTTGTTTTTTTTGTGTAGTTTTATGGAAGGGGATTTATGTGTACATCGCTGGAGAAATTGTAATTTTTGTGAAGACCTTTACAATTTAGGATCACTTGGAATAGACTGATCTGAAAATTAAAAAATTGTAAAGTTTTTCAAAATAATCCAATTCAATAGCGTCAGTATTTGTTGCATCTGTCTCCCCCATAATTTCCTAATTAGTAAAAAAAAAGTAGTAGTTTAGAAAATAAAGGATGTTTGTTTGTTTTTGTTCTTGTTTTTCTTGTGATTGATGACGGACGGACTTCGACTTGACTCAAAAAACAGCTGCATTGGGTCGAAGTAATTCCACCCCAGGTCTTGTAGAGTCCGAGGGGAAAGTGCCTCTGGAGGAAATGTGGGTGAGTCCAGTTGAACCGGACAAACCACTTCTATTATCCACACCAGCCTTCCAACAAAATTCAGTCAGCCCTTGTGACTCCAGCCTTCATTCTTCTGAAGAGGACAAGTCCCACAAGGGAGTCCCAAAAATCAACACCTTCTATCCTTCTGGTAAATTTCCTTTTATCACTCCCCAGAAAAATGAAAGACATCAAATATAAATCAAAAAGATGCTACCCAGTATATGTACATGCACACAATGCTGAGGAAAAAGCTACTCGGAAACCACATTTCTTAAATAAATTACTAGATCAAACCAGAAAGAAACAGAACTCCAAAAAGCCCAGGACGGGCACGTACCGTACAAATATGACAGATTCGTCGGCTGAGAAGATTTTTCTTCATTGCAATAAAATTTTCCTTTTCTTTTAGAAAATTCTTTCATAAAATATTTTGTTGAAATTTTTAAAACTTTCGCATGAACCGGTGGTTTATTTTTGACTGAATTTCTACACGATTCAAATTAAGAATTTACAATTTAGGAATTAATTGATTTCTGCATCAAATTCCATCCAAAATTTTGGTTTCCGAATAAATCATCATCATCATAGGGTTTTGCAATCTTTGAATAAACTGAAACTCACATGATTTTTTTTCTGCACCTAAAATATGTATAGATTTTCACCAATTCTAATTTGCAAACAAGCTTTTTTTAAATAGACTAGTTACGATTACGAGTCACCCGATTAGTATTTGCCACGAATATAAAATTCGACAGGCCCTAGGCATGTTAGCTTTGAGTTCGCCACTTTTCTGAAACAAATAGTTTATTTTTTAATTATTTTTTAATTCTAAAAAAAATATTATTCGTACAATTGATCGCTTTTGAAGCTAATTTACAAATTGTCCCAAATAATTTAATTACAGGTGCAAGTGTGACATCCCACGATTCGAGTGACAAGCGTTGTTCCACAATAGCGTCCCAAAGTACAGCCGCAGCACTCTCCCCAGCCAATTTGACGGTCATGACCAGTACAGTGAATCCACTCAATCTAGGAGCCACGTCTTCTTTCCTTGAAGTGCCAATGGACCGTGACAACTCCCTTTCCATTTCACCCTTGAGTGCTGACCATGTGTTCTTCCAAAGTCATCATCCTCATCCGGCTTCCGGTACAAATTTAAACAAAATAAAATAAACAAAATTTTTGAAGAAAAATTTCATGCGTGCATTTTTTTTCGGCCTATAGTTCGGAGGTTATCAGGGTCAGCCGGGAGTTCGAGTCACTTTGCTTTCCATGAGTCCCCATCAGAACCCTTACAACAAGAGATTCGTCGACTAAGGGAACGTCTAGTGACCCTTGAAACTGAGAATGCGACTTTGAGTCTAAAATTGAGTCAACAGCAATGGGAAGTAGAGCATCGATTAGCAGAGATTGAAATGCACATTTGTGGAGCCTCAAGTGCGGCCTCTAGTGCAGACGAAGAACGAAATCGAGAGTCAGCGATATAAATATAAATGATTTTATGGCAAGATTCGAAGCAAGTTATCGAAATCGGACTCGGACACGTTTTGATTATTATTATTACTACTACTACGAAAATTACTACTTAAAAAAACGTACAGTACAAGTACAACAGATGAGAAATCCTAATGAGAATGAATAATGGCCTAATTGAAAAGTGCCAAAAAAAATAAGCACAAAGGAACTAGTAAGTGAAAAATGAAAAGTTGGAAGGAAGTGATTTTTATTTCACGGGCTTTTCGGGATGGCCGGAATTCGAATAAAAAAATGAAGGCATTTTGTGAATAAGTGACGCGACGAGAGACTGCACTGACGACCCAATTGTGAAAATTGTATCGTCAGAAATTTGCATAATAATAATTACCCTGTTTCCTACTATTATTACACACGGATTTACATGGATTTTTTGGATTGACTCAATGTTTTTAAGGGTGAAAACGAATTGTTGATTAGTTTTAACATTGGGTGTGAATGAGAATGAGATTTATAATGTTGATTTTGAAATTTTTGATTACACTATTTAGATTAATATCTTTCCTTCACGTTTTTTATTATTGGTACGTGTGCATGCGGTGTGCGTTTGATGGATTGAATTTTGTTGTAAAAAATAAGGTACCGTTGTTGTTTACACAAAATGCATAGTGAGACGAGCGCAGCGGTGCAGATGAGAATGTAAAAGTTTTTGAATTTTTATTCTACATACACCTAAATAAATACAATACACGCAAGATTTGAAGGAAAGCGGAAGAGTGGAGAAATGTTTTAGGAGAAGTGTTAAAAAAATAAGACAAAAAAAAATAATCTCAAACTACAACATAGAATGAATGACAAAAAGAAGAAAGAAACAAAATTACTACTACTGTGACTATACATTACATACATACATACATACTACTTCGTACTCTCCTGTATTTCACACTTTATAATACTGTAATATCCATTGGATTCCAATTTGGAGCGTACTAATAAAATAAGGAAGATAAAATCAAGGGCTGTTTTTATTTTGGTAATTTGGCTTTGACTTTATAGGGAATTATTTGTTTTCTAACTGCTAACCGAAACCCCGAAGTTAATTGAAAACAAAAAGAAAATCGTTAACAAACTGTTCTTACAAATTAGAATTTTTAAGAACACTGTATTCTTCTCATTTGCCAGATATGAGTAAATTACAAATGTGACTATAAATTATAAAATGTCCCTCTCATTTTTAATAATAACAATAAAGTAATTTAATTACAATGATTACGAATTGCAGGTGAAATTATAAACGAAATTAACTGAAATTATTACTTAGAAATTAAATTAATAGAAACTACTTTGTGTAATTCCAATAGAATTTTTAATTACGTTTCAGTACCCATCGTATTCCTTTCTCCCTTAGAAACTTACAAAACTAAAAAAAAGTGACAACAATCGAGCATCCGTCTTTGGATACCCTTACGCTATTACACGAAATGCCAATTTTGATTCTCCAGGTTAGACGTTACGACATGTCAATTTATTCTTAGGAATACGGTCACTATATAGTGTCTTCTATGAATCTGATTCACCACGTCTAACATGCACATAATATTTGAGGGTCATTCCCTCATTCTAATTCGCAAGAATATACAGAAGATAGTCCGTACAACAGGACTTATCAGTACGACCATATTTTTGCATCAATTTTTATCAGTTCTAATTAGCTCAACGTATACATACGAGATTCAATGTTCAACAGACTCGATATCAATATTCTCAACAGCAACATTCTTATTGAAATCATTCTCGAGTCAAAACATGTAAATCTGTACTGAATTGAGTTTTCTCATCTAATAACGTTCGTAATCGTCAAAAAGATTTCATCAAATCTTTCTGTTAGATTTTTTTTTAAGTTGGGGTCCCCAGAGCGGATTATGACGAAAACTACATACATGGGATTTTCCGTGCTAAAACTTTGGAAACAAATTGACTCCTTGCACTATTTTCAGTAATTTTGAAGAATGTATTTCGACAGAAGGCCATTAAACTGAATGTTTGGTTGAATTAAAGGCATACATTGATAAAATAAGTTAAACGGCTAAAATTGAACCTGGAACCCAAACCGACACCTTGACGATAAGGTTCTAGTGTCAGAGAATTTTTTGGGTGCGGATTTCTTGGACAAGGAGCGACTTTTCGTTAATAAAACTATTCTTAGCATTTTTTATGACTTTTCAACGTATCCGGTTTGATTGAACACCTTTCAACTTACCAACTTGCAACACATTCTTTCTAAAAAAAAATTTCAATCCTTCCTAGATAATCAGAATAATCCTCAGCAGCAGTATTTCAATCCGTTGAACGAAAAAGTAAATACTGTATGCATTCCATAGGATTCAGAACGGGAAACGTTTGCGCATTTCATTTCCTTAATTTTATCTTAAGAAATATAAACAAAAGTGTATGAAAGAGATGGATTTTTTGACAGGGCCAGGGTTACGACTTACGACTAACTGCGTATTTTTCTGACCTGGACTTTCACATATGCGTAATATTATTATTATTATTATTACATGTGGTAAGTAATAGTCAGTCAGGCACGTTGTCCCTTCATGGGCGTAGTAGGTAGTACTATAGTAATAAGTACTACAATACATAGTCCCTTTTTTTCAAAAATTATACGTATGTACTTCATAATTCCTAAAAATAAAATCGGTCAAGCTATTTTCGGTCAACCCTGAACGGGAAAGGCGTTGGCGTCGTCCGTCGGGTCAAAGCTCTCCATAGTTTTGCTTTTTTGTTTCATATTCAAATCACATTTTAGTAGAATTACATACATTAAATTTTTTTCTGCGGATCTTTTGGAATTCTTGAGTCATGGAAATCCACCAAATCGGACTACCCGAGACGTATCAACCAAAGAAAAGTGCTCCAATTTATATTGGTCGTTACAAGAGCAGGTAAGTTTTTAATCACAACGCTTTTTTTCAGGGGATTTTTTATTCTGCACACATAAATTGATGACTAATGAAAAAAAATTGACTAAAATTCCAAGAGGGTGGCCGAAATTTAAGTGCACGCTCAAATTGAAACAATAATACTTCAAATTCCAGGTATCCCCTGCCAAGGCGTGACATGACTGATGACGAAAAAATAAAATTCCTCATTCCTAAAAATCATGATCAATTAGTGAGTTTTTTCCTTCAGTTAGAGGATGGTAAGTGCAACTATCGGAAAATAATAATACTACAGGGTGTTTCATAACATTTCTTAAGGTCTAAACTCTCTAAACTTTTATTAACCACACTGTACTGTAACTACAAAGTTTACATTCCATTTTTGGTGTGCATTAATTAATCAAAATATGAAAATTTTAGGTTACGAAGAAGAGATGCAAAATCTGAAGACAAAAATACAAAATATCATGCATAAAGACTTCAAGGAATTCCAGGATCGTGTTTCTCGTGCGCTGGCTGTACTAGATCTTAACTAACTAAAACCAAATTATTTAACCTAACAATTTTATAATCAACATTTCTTATGACTGATTTTTTTTTTTAAAAAAATAGTATATAATTTTGTACGTACTCCTATTCAGTTGCCTAATTTTTATAGGTGACATTTTTTTTATTGTAACGCGGAATAGTGAAATAAAATTGATACTTTTATACAGAAAATGGTTCGTTCGTTCCGCTAGGTTTTGCTTTAGTTCTAAATACTCAGTTTTTCTGTGGGATGAACACTAATTGAAGTTAATTTCCAAAATATTGACCTCTGACCTTTGGTTTAACATTATATTTCAAAAATACTATACAATTTTGATGATTTTGATCCACCCGACTCGATTGACCCCACCCTTTTCTTACATTAAGTGAAGTAAGTGCATGTCCGTGAAAACCAAATCAGATGTAAAATATTTCAGAGCAACACTTTGGACTGTGCATGAGCTTCATTAATTTTCATGTAAACATTGTCAATATTTCCTGTTGCCTACGGATGTACCCCTAGTAGTAGGAAAAAACCGACGACTGAAGTCAGTCTACCATTTATTACGGGTTTTTTTTTCAGTCAGTACAATTATTTTTTGATTTATTTGTCGGCCCAGCTCAGGCTAGGCCTTTCAAAAATTTGTGTATATTAAATACTAAAAAAAAAAAAAATCATGACACCCGGTATGGACTTATTGGTCTCCCTTCTTCTTCGTCCGAGCAGGGAGACCATGGGCAACTCAAACACACTCTCGTCAGACAACCCCCTTCTCTATTCACAATTACTTCACTCGCATCATCTCACAAACATCAAATTCAATGGACCTATTATTCACCGATCTTAACGAATTTTGTGTCAAATCATGCACTATTAATTACTAACCACGGATTTGCATACATTTTTCTATTTATATTGACGGGGAATCAAAATTTTAATTTTTAACGATTCAATTTCAATTCTGGTATTCACTTTTGTGTATTTGTGTGGATGCGGATGCGATGCTGAGTTCGTGCGTGTGGCGCAAAGAATACATATGCATATGTGTACTGGGTGCCCCAAAAGTAACCGTTTTCATTTTAGCTTGGAAAGAGCATCGCAAAACCTATTCAATGGACCCATTATTGACCAATCTGGATTAAGTTTGTGTCAACTCATGCACTGTTAATTACGGGGGGAATTCTGTTTGGTCTATTTAATATGAGATAGTTTTTGTACAGAAATTGTTCTAAGATTTTAGAAGAACGTTATACATGTGTCTACGATATAATAAACGCCTGTGCACAGGTACGGGCAGGTACGGTGTATTGGACCACAGCTGTGGTCCAATACACCGTACCGTATAGCAAGCAGACAAACTCAACGTACATCTCATACGCGCCCATACACGCACATGAATACAAGAAAAACAAATAAGAATTAAAATTTTGACTTCCTGTCGACATAAATTAAATATTATTTATGGAAATCCTTGTTTAGAAATTAGCAGTGCATGGTTTGACACAAAATTAACTCAGATTGGTCAATAATAGGTCTATTGACTAGGTTTAGACAAAAATGAAAAAGCTTACTTTTGGGCACCCTGTATATGCACATGTACGTACTCTACGCAGCACACAAACTCAAGAGCGTCAATTCCCAAAGACCTGATGAAATTCTTTAACTTAAGGCTAACAAACTCACTTTTTTTGCCAACTTTAAAATTCATTTCTCGTTGTAAAATAATACCTTGACCTGAAACATTACTCCTAGATAAAATATTTTACCTCACAAAAGGCAGAAGTGTACACCATAGTATTGTCTATCGGCAAAATGAGCCTCAATCGGTCCGGACAAAATTTTGTTGGAGAATTATTCTAATACAGGAGAATTTGAAGATGGATTGTAATGTAGGAGGTTGAAAAATGCCCTATTGTTTGTACAATGCAAGGTAGTGGCTTGGCCAAGAGTCAGATTTTCATACAATGTCATTAATTTCATACATACATGGTATTTCCATCCCGTTTTCCCGAGATCACCTCCAAAATAACGCGATGTAATTGGAGATGAGATAATTCGAATGCTACAACGAGTACTACGAGATGAGTGGGTCTCCACGTGTTTCGCCACTAGCTGGACTGTGAAAAATATAGGTCAACGTTTTTTAGGGTCCAGGGAAGACCCTTCAAGACACGTGTATGGCCAGACACGTGTATGATCTCATTGTTTATCACCGTTGCGCGTTGGTCTTGTGTTAGTGTTCCTGGGCAAATGCGTTATTGTGCTTTTTAAAGTATGGACGACAAGCCTTTGTAGCGTTCATATGGTCTTAAATATAATTTATACAACAAATAATATTTAAAAAAGAAAACTACATCAAAAAATATTTTAAATCCTTTTAACTACATAATACTTCTATGCATTTAAATACTTAAACACATTGCTTGACACTCAAATCTCAATCTGTCTTTGTTAGTTGTAAAAAGCAATGCATTCATCGAATAGAAATTTGAGAAGACACTCGGTCACGGTCTCTGAATGTTGAATCGTTTTGATGAGAATGCTCGTTTTGCTTTCTAGAGAATTGGATCATTTTCGATTTTTTCTTTCTCTCAAATTCAAAACTTCAATGTTAAAAAATTGTGGAAAATTGTTACAGAAAATTAACATGATGCCGTATTTTATGTGATTTATTATGTTTGATATGCTTATGAGTTTATAGTTTTGTGAGGAATGTACCATGTTCTCTGGACTCGAATGTTTGTCTTGTGATTTCGTAGGAGTAAATCTTGTTTCGCTTCCTACAAACTTTAGCTTGCTATATCTGCAAAGATACACAAAGTAAAATAATGAAATGGCACTGTCATTCCATCTTAATTATTAAAACATCTTTTCCAGTATTTTTAGATCTACCGTAGGCCTGGCTAAAAATAAGCCTGGAATATTTAATGTAGGTAACGCGTTTGTAGATATTAATCCAAAAATGTACACACTATATTAGTGACATCTAAACAATGTAAAACAGGATTTTCTGGGAATTCTTAACATTTTCTTCAAGCATGAGATATGCAATTCTCTTAGGTGTTTGACCCACCGAGCTCCAACCCTTCCTGTACATAATCGGACGGCAGAAACAAAAGGTTTTGACGACTAGGTTCACACGTCAACACTTATGCATGTTTGTGCTATTACATTTACAAATAACTTCACACTTCTCCCAGGTAGGAGATAAGAATAAAAATGACAATTCCTCAGAACACAACTCTTGAAATAACTGCACCTTTACCTACTATGCATGGTTGGCATCAGTTCAAATCTTGTTTTAGCTTGAGTATTATTCTAAAGCCGAATTTTTGGGGAATAGCATATTTTAACGATTTCTCTGAAAAATCAGACACCATGGATAATCACTTGGTAAGGCATTTGGTCCCGCACGACTTTAATCGCACTTATTGTCAAACATCTACATGTATTTTTGTAGTCCTATAAAAATGTTTCAAAATTCTTTCAGGTCATGGACAAAATCGCAAAATTTCTTCCGCACCGTGATTTGAAAATATGCAGACTCGTCAATAAATTTTGGAATGATATTATGAGACGAGAGCTTAGTTTCCGGAAATCCACCTGTGTCCTATTAAACCCAATGACAGTAACTACTCTTCTGGAATATGAAAATATTTTTTGCAATTCTGTAAAATTGGAATGGGAATTTGGAGACTCGCCGATTACCCCTGCGAGTTATGGCCTTATCAAATTTTTCTTGAAGTTTGGGATGCATATCAAATGTTTACGGTGGTCGGGTGCTGATCTCGCGGACATGTACATGGATCACAGGAGGAGACATAAATCTTACTATAATGAGGGACACTTTGGACAACTTTTATTTTGTGTGCCAAATCTGCAAGAATTATCGTAAGAATTTTAGATTAGGTCTTGGAAATTGTCGTGTCGCTGTAGAGAATTTAATCTTTATTGGGTTGGCTGGTTGTATTGGAAATCCAATGCGGGTTTAACAAATTTTATAGTAGGATTCCAAGAAAATTCTTTCATGAGGACGTATGTATGTACTGTATGTAACTCTAAAATATAATATTTCTTACCCGAAAAATGGAATGTTTTGTATGGGTACGTTGTATGTGATAAGGAAAAATATATTGAGACATGGTCGAATATATTTTAACAGAAGATTGATGAATTCAGAAAATACATGCATCCATTAATTGAAATTCCGTTGACAGATCATAATTTTACGTAAAGAAATCACACCCTTTAATTCCTGACTTCTTGCATATTCTACTAGATTCGGAAATATTGATGGACCGATTGGTCCAGAGCGATACAAAATATGTCGCCCGATCGCGGACGGGTTACTTTGGATGAAGTCATTAAAATTGAAACACCTCACAACTTTAAATTTTGGACACAATACACATCTTTCAGTTGAAGACATCCGTCACATTATTGCACAACATTTTCGATTGAAACAATTTACTTTTATCGGAAGAGAGATTGGTTGGAGGTCAGGGGAAACATTGGCTGCTTTGCTCAACTCTTGGTGTGATACTTTGGAGTATTTACGAATCAGGAGTTCTCCAGCATTCAAATTACTTCCAATGCCTGCTCTAAAAACGTTAGTAAATTATTCCCGAAAAACTGTAGATTTCTTTCGCAGGTCAATTTAATTAAGTGTTCTGGTCTTACTTACAGGCTTATAATAGAATCTACTTTTGGACTCATTGAACCACTGCCAATTGTAGAACAATTTCCGGCTCTGGAAAAATTATCTCAGAATTTTGACCCAAACTTTGATTGGAATGAATTTGTTCCGGAAGAAATGCCACCACACATGAAGCTCAAATTCTTAGAAAGGACCCTGCACAGTCAGCACCGGAAATCCCCCTTCGTACGATTTGCCCCAAATTTTGCATGGTGGTAGACCT
>JAQGCB010000451.1:0-22241 GCA_034698835.1 Protaphorura tricampata
GGCCTAGTCGAACTGAATTATAAGTTTTAGTAGACTTGAAGGACTCCGAAACTGTAAGAATACTTACCGAGTAACAATAGAAGAGATACGGTCAGGATGACTCAAATGTGAGTTTCGGATCAGGAACATTATGCATGGTGTAGTAACTTGGCCCATAAAATTATACACTAGCCATAACTTTATTTAACGTTAGTATGTACGAGGAGTGATGAAATGAAAGTCACGGGTCTCCGTACGATTATGTTAATAATATAGAAAATGAACTGACCTGTGACTCAGCACACTGTTAAAAGTCAAATCCTGGGTAGACTGAAAGAGAACAGGTGGGTGGTAATTAATTGAGGTAAAACAAGGGTACAATGCTGAGAAGTATTATTTTTGTTTATCCAATGTAAAGAGAAAAATGAAAGCATTTGGGCATGGAGTATGGAGACGAATAACCAAGAAGGACTTTCACTAGAATGTAATTTAGTCCGAGAACCTCACCCGCATTTTCTCGGACCCCAGAACCTGGAATTCGGATTCTTCCATTGTTTAACTTAAGGATGAATGTTACATTGTATGTTGACCTTTTAGACTTGGGTCTCCTCTGATTTGTTCCAGTTTGGGGGCATTGGTTCGTAGTAGTAGGATGAGGAATGCGGGTACCCCGTAAAAAAGGAGGCTGGACTATCTAGCTCTAGCTTCTTTCTTGCTTGAATGAGACTTTTGTAGAATTTGTTCTTCCTCCAACAATTCTTACCTCTAGCCCAGCAACTCTAGCCCAGCTGCGAGTAATGCATGCAAGGACATAATGCAACCGTTTTTTGTAAGTTCCAGCCGAGGCTTGAGGTTCTTGGTTCTTCTACCAGTAGAAAATAAAGAGATAGTCATCTTACTTTTTGTCAATTCAATAAAAGAAGCTCCAGGGAAGAGGAAAAAAGAAATGCTTTTGCTGGGAAAAAAGGAAGGGGAAAGTGAAGGCATTTTTACTACACTTCTCCTTTTGTGAAACAATTACCTCCGACCGAGTTTTTTTAAGACTACTCCTCTGCATGTGCACTGTGAGAATGTCTCTATTTGATCATAAAAACCATGCATGCTTTTCCTACAGCTAGAGATAGAGATACTACAGAATCCAACTTTGATTCTGGCTACACCGCACCGAAACCATACTATTCATAATATTTTACCGTGTTAACTTCACTTTCACACGGGAAGTGGATTCAATACATTATGGCATCCGTCAATTTATGTTTTCCTGGGGACGGAGGCTGGAATCGGCCAGTATTTTAAAGCGTGGATAATTCTTACCCCTCAAAGTCAGTTAGCTCTATCTAAATGCATTGAATGGTTGATGTGCATCTAGAAAAACACTTGTGTAAAAAATCAACCCGACAGAAAGACCATATCAGGTGTTTAGACATTTCGTGGTTAATTTTGCATTCATAAATTAATCATTAGCATGTTTGTATAACGTTAATTAATCATGTGACATGTGCTCCAATATACGCAAATACTAAGACATTATTATTGAGCTGAACGCGTTAATTTTTAATCTTTTGACAATCTCTTGTAAAATGATTAATTAGAAAGAGGAATGTCATACTTTTCTTACATGAATAACATTCGAGTGTTAAAGTTTACCCGTAACTTTGTCATTTTAATATAACTCACGCTAAAATGACATGACTTGAAATGCACTCGTATTAAGTGTACACAACTTAATTATCAACTTAATTTTACAGAACACTAATCAGCGGATCTGACCTAATTTTCTTCAAAAAATTAACATTTATCCTTCCATGAAAGAGTTTGGAGTGGAGAAAGTTGAAGTAAATAATTGCAACTTTCTTTAATAGTTTTAGTGACTCAAGTGACTTTAATGTCAAAGTCATGCTGCCACGGCCACGTTTTAATCTGTACACACAGTTCCCTTGCAGGAAAATTTTGTGAGAATTGCAACTCAACTTTGTACATATTTTCTAAAACCCTTTCCTGTATGTTCCGTTCCATGGAACAAATTCAACATTCAAAGCATGGCTCTCTACTAATGTCTTAATTTACTTTGCAATAACAATAATCGTAGCTAATGCAAAGGGAGCTTAAGAGCCAACAGTTTGACTACGTAAGAACCAACCCGTACCCGACCAGAGTTCATAGTAGGACTGTATTGAATATAATGATAACTTTTCACTCTCCCAGGCTTGACTGGTGAATGTGGGTAGAGAACTAAATGAGAAAGAGCGTCATAAAATCTTGAGAAGGACTACAACGTCAGGGAGGACGGGTTACCCGGACCCGGATTTTGCCCGAAAGGTTTTCTCTTCACCGCCCGCCGTTTCACTTCATCATATCATTTTATTCTCATCAAACTCAACCATCCCCCTTGCACTTTACTTTACAACTACAACTATGTACTCCGTACTACGTACTACTATGGGAATCTCCTATGAGACCCTGGAACTGTGCTCAGTACACATTCTGCAGACACTACAGATACAGATACTCTCCTAATTAGTGCTTTACTCTGGAGCGACATGAAGCAAAAGGAAAACCCGGGGTCGGTCTTGGACAAGGCCAACTCGGGCGTCTTCTGCCTTGTACAGGGTGTTTCATTTTCATTTACATGATTCGTTGGGTGCTTACTTCAAGAAGGTCTACCTATAGCCTTGCTTTTTTTTACTACTCTTCTCGGGTTCGATGAGAAATCATACTCATTTCTGAAAATAATGGATTCAGTTTGACAATGTATATAAGAAATTAATTCAGTTACTTCAGAGATCTCATACTGATTATGAAATTATTACATTCTCAGTTAATTGAGGATGATATTGAGGTTGAACAAAATACATTTTTTTCACGAATGTACACCTCACTTTATCCCACAATCCGGTGCGGTGGTTCTGCAGTTGTTGTTGGGGTAAGCGTATGAAACACCTTATACTGCTGGTATGCTGGCCTGAGTTAGACGTATGTTCTAATCGTAGGAGTTGGAAATGTAGAAATTGGACCACTTCGAAATATGTACCACTCATCACAAAATTATTAACTTAGTTAGTCCGGTAAACGTGCTAGGGGTTGCACTGCACTGTATTTTACAGACAGATGGATCATGTCCTTTCTTGACACTTTCTCCGGGTGAAAGCAACGAAACCGTCAGAACAAGTTGTGTTTGTTTTTATGTCACTCATTGCAATAACGATTTGACCCAGAATTTCGAATCCTACGAAGAAATCTCAATTATACACATTAAAACCGTGCATAAGATTTGGAAATCTATTTACGCGCCCATATTTTTATAGTTTGTATTTTTATACGTCAGCGTTAATAGGTTAATACGTGCCGCGTTTTCAATAACGAGCAATGAAGAAAAAGAAAAAGCTTCCCTTAATGTTACGGCCAAAATATACGCTTTACTCCTCTTCCCTTTCTTTAAAAGTCAGAAGCCCAGAGTTTTACAGTTTGGTGGAAGAAATTTTTGCTTAGTTTGGAATTTTTTCATTGATACAAGAACGTTCACTTTTGTTATGCACTTTGACGTCTGGGATTCAAACTTTCTTTGCGCTTGCTTTCACTCTACGCACGGCTACATTCCATGACAAACTTTCTAGTTTGCATCATCATCATCGCTGCTTTAAAATAAAGTTTGTGGAATTTGAGAGTGTAAGGAAGAAGGATGACGGCTTATTCCCTCATAATGCTCACCACAAACCTTTCTGATAATAGCAAAATTTTAAACAAGCGGGTTTCTTGGTTTAATAAGAGGGAGTAAACTTAGGAACTTATTAAGACAATAATCTATCTACTTCATCAGTTCAAGGCAGCCCGTTCAGTTTTGCTAGGAGAATCCATGGGTGGTTTTATGCTTGATTGTTTTCATACGGATCTGTGTACCTTCTGTAGACCAAATGGGTCCGTTCAGAGAGGTCTAGTTTGTGTCAGTTTACTACATTTTTGTAAAAATCACAGAAATTCTGGAGTTTTTCCTCAACTGCGTTTGCTTGCACCAATATAGTATAGCCCTCGCTTATAAAGCTGAATAAGTATTTCCCACCAAATTCGTCAAGAGCGACCTGGAACATTCGAAAATATCTAAGTTTTTTGAACAATGAAAATAATCGAACGTCAATTTATGTACATTTCTTATCGTACAATCTCTTCAAATAAACCGACTTTTATGTCTAAAATTGACGTATTTATCCGAGGAAATATACAAATGTGTATTTGAAAACACAACATTCAATCCAGCACAGCATTCTCAGTAGTTCCACCAACACCGAATATGTTGCAGTCTAATGCTCTTTTGCTCATCCTATTCGGATACACATTTTTATTTGTATCAATTATATTCATTGTCACGTTGTAACAGTCAAATGAGTAAAAGTAGTCGGATTTTACAGAACGTCCGCAGTAATTGTATTGGACCGGAGCTGATCTAACACCTCTTTTAACGTGCAACCAGTCAGGATACATCAAGATTCACGCAACGATAAATTTTTCAAAATTTTCATTAAATAATTCAGTTTATAAATAACCAAATAAGATTAATTTTCAAGAATTCTTTTCCATTGGTGTAAAAGTACACAGACCTGAACACATTTTTACTAAAAGTGGTATATGCTCAGGTAGATAACGTAGGAGAGTCCTACATTTTCCGTCTGTCTCTGTTTTGGTCTTCGGAGTGCGGATAACGAAATCCTCCCACACTCTTGAGGAAATTCTTTCTCCATTGCATTGGACTTGGGAAAGGAGCCTGTGCCGGTGGAATTGTTTGTTTGAGGCTGCATTTCAGGCGTCTAACATGACGGGAAAATGAGACTCTGGTCTAAAATAACCCATAAATTCCTTTCTACTGTTTACTTTACATATAGATCGGAACCCAGGGATTTCTTCCTTTGCGTTTGCCTCTTTGCCTTGATGCTGATGCTGTTTGGGTGTACTGCATGTTATGTAACTTCACATCACTTTACCATATCCTTGTCTTGTGTCTTGTAGTGGTTCGTTTCGTGTAAGGGACTTTAGTTGCTTTTCCTTTTCCTAGGAACACTACACACGGTGCTTATGTTATGTACATACTTCGTACGATAAGGAGAATAGAAGAGATACGGTTCATGATAAGAAGACTCATCTTCTTCTTGTTCAACACTTTAACTCAAGACGGAACACTTCCGTCCAATCAACCACTCACCAGAAAGAACACAGAAGGAAGCCGAGGGCTAATGCTGACTTAGCATCATCAAAATCCACGTTCCCTATTTCCACTTTCCCTACAAATCCAATATGTGTTCATGTCACAGGCAACAAGTTAGATCGGGCAAGAGGTCAAATGTCAAACACTATATTTTGGTTCCTTCAAGTCTCCAGTAGAAATTCTGCAGAGCAACACAGTATTTCTGCCACGATGGTCGAGGGGAAAGTCATCGTTATTCAGAATATGAAAATTCATTGTATGGAATGGAGCTACAAATTAAAGCATTCAATCATGACCTTCGAATAATTGTCATTTTTATAAACAAATATGGTTAGAAAGAAAGGCTGTAGTGTAGATTTTCATAGTTGTAAAATTCAACGGTATTTGCGTAATAATGGTATACTGGTTCTCTTGAATACATTTTGAAAGTTTTAGACACTACTCCGGAAGTCGTATTGAAATGGGCTACGTATTTTATAACTCATGTCTGCTTTTCGGTGGTTCCTGTGACACAACATATAAAACGATCTCACTTAAGAATTTCTAAAGTCATTATTTTTAGGGGTCCTTTCTCATGCATTTGCATGGTTGGATGGTAAATATAAGGCGTACAGTACCAAAGGAACACTACGGAAACCGACGTGGACATAAGTCCTCATTGAACCGAAAGTCATGAAACCCAAATTGTTACATTCATTTAGTTTGGGCCATGGCCAGGTAACTATCTAACATTATTTGCTCCGAGGGTTTCTTACCGAACCGACCTTTGTGCACGTTATCTTCTAAGTAACTTATGCCCACGCCCAAATGAATAAATCTTCTACTCATATTTTATCCAAAAATATGTAAGGTTTTGGTAGGAATTGGTTTGTATAAATAGTGGTTAATAAGTAATAGCAATTCCAAGTACGTATGAAGCGTTCACGTTGGCTTAATATAATGATAACATACTAGGTAGGATAGTGTATCTGTATCTTTTTCAAATGCTCCGCTACAGAATTCAGTACGTGATAGAATTTAGTGACAAATTCCAATTGATTTTTTGAAATGTCGATTTCAAATGAAAAGGTATGCAAAAATGTGTGTCATGGGAATCTTGAGATAATTGGAGATCTATCCTTTCTCAAATTGAGTCGGAGATTAAACAAATTAGAAAAATTCTCGTTATCATCTCACGCTGAAATACACTTCAATTCATTAAGAGAGTTAAACAAAATACTTCTATAGTTATTCCATCCATGATATCGCATCGATATTGAGCTCTGACCTTATGTCAATACTTCGAACTAGGTTAATCAATTTGAATCTTACACGAAAATTGCATTTATTTTCATGAAAGAATGAATATATTTCAATGTATTCTAGCATGCAGAGATAACTAAAAAAAATCTGAAACAAGTTCAAAATTGACGATAATATTCCGGTTTCACTTTTAAGATTTCTGGATGAACACACGAGAACTCCAGTAGACCATTGTACAATTGTCCAACCTGGTTCTCTCTTCTAATGAGAAGAACTTGGGTGTCTATTATCAAAAGGTCGAGGAAATTATGTATTCTCCTTGATAGTTTATTTGATTATGCTTGAGCAATTCTTACCAGCTAGCTAATGTAGCAAGTCTGTCAGTAGAATGTACTGTACGTAAGAATGGGTTT
Organism: Protaphorura tricampata; assembly: GCA_034698835.1. Classification (NCBI taxonomy): domain Eukaryota; kingdom Metazoa; phylum Arthropoda; class Collembola; order Poduromorpha; family Onychiuridae; genus Protaphorura; species Protaphorura tricampata. The sequence goes on from JAQGCB010000451.1 coordinate 6,829, forward strand.
GAAAGGTGTTTGTATCATCTCGAGGAAGTGAACACAGAACAACGAAACTCAATTGTGAGAGTCCAGCAGATGTTCTCACGGGGACTTCTAAATGCAAACTTCTAATTCAAATGTTAGCTTTGTTTGATAAGAGACGACGACGGTTTGTCGAGGACGCGAATAAAAGGTTTGAATGACTAGGTATCCTCTTGTCCAAGAAGTCCATCCGTATTTAATGCATCCTTATCGATTTATAAACTACTCAACCACTCTAACAGACTTGCAGTGTTTGATCCACTCTCATTACACAGGTAACTATGTCCCTGTATAGTCAAGAAACATTTTAATGTGTCAGAATTAGTCGTTACACGACTAGAATTTTATAATTTTTACTAAACATTTTTTTATTCTTATTCAAGTCATGTTGACAGTCAGATTAGTGAAACTGACATGGTGTGTTGCTTGTAAAATCTGAGCTGCCACAACTTTTTCCGCCACGTACTTGTGTAACGAATACAATAGCTAGCGTTTTTCAACAGCCCAAGATTTACGACCCGTTCGGTCTTCTTTTTAATATTTGAAATTGACTTAAATGCCAAAGACTTTCTGTTTCTCAGCGGGTTGTGTAGTATTTAGATGACAGTCAATTCATTCTCATTCAATCGATTACTGAAGAGCGGATACGGATGAAAATATCCGTTCGCACAACCGTAAACTAATGTACCCTTTATCTTTTGAATTCCTTTTCTGTTTACGTTCACAATTTCCTATTTCCTCATGGTACTCATTTCCTCAAGAGAGGAGAATACGTAGCGCACACAAAAAGATCCCAGGTTGTCGAATGTCAAGTTAAATATTAGTCCCGTCAATCCCATGGTAAATAAAAAGGAAGCCTTGCCGTGCCGTTCCATTACCGGCCTTGTCTTAAACCCACTTCGACACGTTCGTTCGTTTATATTAGTTATGACATGACTTGACTTGAGTTTAGACAAATAGACGAATGGCTCAAGACTGAAGGAATGGTACCTGTACTTCTAAAGGTAATATTTTTTGATAGGAAATGCAAAGGGAGTCTTCAGATTTTGAAGGGTCCCAAGGGTGTAAGAGAGTTTAATGGTTTGAGGGTAAGCAAGCATGGTGGTTCAGAACTGTTTGTGGTTTTTGTTCAAGTGACGATTTGATTATCTTGAACCCCTTTTCGTACATTACATTCGTTCGTAAGGTATCTTTGCTCTTTTCATTCCTCTGAATGTCTGAACCTTTTCAAGAGTCAGCATCCCAAGTCAGTCAGTCAGTCAAGTCAGTTTAATTATATATTCTGGTCACGGAGACCCGGTGTGCATTCACATGGGGCGACGAAACCATCACGCCTACTTTACTTCACTCGTGATCTGCATCCCTATCTTTACCTTTCTATTAAGGAACAAGGGAATCCAAAGGATCCATGGAAAATCCGAAGGATTCTTAACAAGGAAACCGCTTTCGATGTGAAATCACATAGACTAGAAACTAACCTGAGAGACGAGAGGGCAAATTAAATGTAATAATCTTTGAGGCACTTCAATAATGCACTTGCAGATACACTCTACTGGAACCTCCACTAAAGTGCCAAAAAAGAATTAGGAGTATGCAAATTATTCTTGTTACGCCGTCGAAACGTTTACAGTAAACATTAAAAGAATTGATTTAGTATTTCTCACCAGAGCGTTGAAAATTATTCAACCGGAACGTGATCTGAGACCTTACATAAAAGAAAATTTCCTTGTAGGATTTTCTGTTTCCTTTTGCCTAATATTACAAAGGAAAGGTCCTGGACTCCCCGCTTGCACTTATGCCGAAGTTTTCGCTTTCGGTGTAATGCCCGAGATAATAGTCACAAAATTATGATATGAAATGAGGACGGTTGCTACCGCTGAATCAGGAAGTGGACTACACAGGACCCTTGAGACCTATCAGGTTCTTTAGGGTTATTCCGAAAGGTTGAATGTAGTACTAAATGTAATGCCTGAAATAGAAACATGAGGTAAAATTAAGCTATTACGTGTTGACGAATAGAACTGTTTACTTAAAAATTACTTTAAAACTGAGATACTCCATTATGGGATTCTGCAATTCCATTTATTCCGTTCCGGGATTGTTATGTTCGAATAAGCTCTGTCGTTATACCAAATGTCTCATTATTGCTGCTTGCATCGAACTTCTGTTCTGTTTGATGTAAAATTTTCAATTAGTGCACTAAAAATTATTTCCAAACAATTGTGTAATTTCGATATGTATAGGAATTGACTGAACTATTTATAGTTAAGAAACTCGGGTATTCAATACTCTAAGGTCAGAATGTACAGGACTCCAAAATAATATCCGTTGTAATGATATACACATAAATATCGGATTTATCCACAAAGAGGTCACTGTAAAATGACCCGACCCACCCTATCATTCTTACTATTTATTTCTATCGACCTGACTCTAAATCCTCCCCTCCACGCCTAGACCCCATTGTTAACATTATTACTATTCACAATTTTCCTTTTCTTGACTACAATCCCAGCCGCCCAATGATAAATGACTAGTTGAATTCGTTCAACTCAGACACGAGATACTTACACACATTACACAAATTATTCTACACATGTCTTCCGAATACAGGCATACTAATTTTAGTGTTTTGACATAAACTAGTAATTTAGGCGCCATGCAGACGTTCATTAATTTTACTTGTGTGTCCCTGTACAGTGCACCGTGTTTACAAAGATTGAAGCTTTGTTGGACACTGAAATCAGATTCTGTGCTCTGCGTTCAGTTCATACATATTTTGCTGGACAAATTATTCCAAAACTTTCTCTGCGATAGAAATTGCCCGGCATGCACAACTTGTAGTCCTTGTGTATTTTGCAACAGCAGATTGATTCACATTTTCTATTTTTGTCGTGTTCCCGTGTTTCTAATTCTGGTGAGAGAAATGTAATGTTAATCAGACCGGCTTGCCAGAATGCCTTGGACAGAATGGAAACCTGATTGGCGGTTTTCTATTACAAGTACGAAGTATCAGGGCTAGTCATATTTCAATTTTGAATTCTGCAGTTAGATTTTAAGAGTTTAAGTTTAGCCCGTCATAATCTAACCCGACCATGGAAGTTTTTATCTGTGATATTTTATATTTTAAAAATGAACTCGAATTCAATTTCACACTATTCTTTGTAATAATTCAGAGAAACCAGTATGGGAAAATGGAGCGGAGAGATAAAAATTCTGAGGAACGAAACCTCAGAGGAGGATGGATGCTGTCAGCTGTAGATTTTTACGAAGTATCTTGTAAAATGGATATGACATTTCATTTCTCAGCCTCGGTCTTGTCTTCGAATTTTTTTCTCCTTCTACTCTATCTTTTTCTGAACTCACTTTCACTCACATTCTCTCCCACACTCCTCTCCCGTTCCATTACATTACATTACAGTCCATCTCCTTTTCTTCTTATGGAATAACGAGTCCATGCCTTCCAGCGCCAGCATCCAGCGTAGCGTTCGTTCCAACCAGAAAATAGTGATATTTTGTCCTTACATGACTTTGTCACATAGTATGGGATTGAGACGCGGTGGAGTTGGCAGCTGTTAAATAATACTTAACTCCGATAGAACAATGCTTTGGGAGTGGCTTATATTTAATATATCATTCATCTTCCTACAATTCCAAAGTGAAATGAATGGAAGAAGTGAGTGAGAATATTGTGGACATGAAATATTAAAGTCCATTTTGCACAACAGGAGGAGGTCGAAAGTATAAAATCTCCAAAACAAGGACAACCGTGAAAATTTAAGCCGCTTTATGATCACAAAACACTACATAGGGGGATTTTTATTGTGCGACTTAACTATTTGACATTGAATTGACTGCGTGGGTTGTTTATGGAAAGATTAAAGAAGCTTTCTACTTGTCACTACATGGCTGTATCCTAAAATCCTTGATTCTTAAAGGATGGCCAAACTCAAAATGTCTATTGTTCACCAGTTTCTGCTAATATCTACTAATATTCGTCACTCTATGCAATTCATAACAAATACAGAAATTGTATACTCCCAAATATTTTAGGCAGGGTTGGAATTGAAGCTATCGTGTTGACTTCAAATCACGCCAAATATTTTCCTTGCGAAGCATCGTTGATTACCGCTTGAATTCTCCGAATAGGTACATACATGAGTATTTGTGGATGGCACGCTATAATTATAATTTTATTTGAGTGAACCACTGGAAGACTTTCTTTAAAATAACTTGGGCGTGGTTCTTGCACCTCCAGCTCTGCGAGCGTGACGGCGGTGCCTTGAGAAAGAAAAAAGTGGGAATAAGAATTTATGCAATGCACTGCGCTGTCGGTGTATGAGGTAACACAAATAGAACAAATTAGTAATAATAATCTCCTTGCATTATTTATGCGAGGCACTTAAACATTCTCTTTTGAAGGGATTGAAAAGCAACTTGGTGTGTAACGTGTAACACGTAAGGAGTAGCTTTAGCTTAAGACAAAAGGGTAGAAAGCAATGAAGAATTTGAATTTTTTCCCCTAGTCATAGTCTTGTACATTTGTGTGAGAGACCTCCCTGCCGACTTTTAATTACTTTGTGATTTATTATGAAGACTCTGCCCTTTTAAAACCCTCCCTTAATTTTCCGTGTCATCTCTTAATGAACTCTAAGCCCTTAAGAGTACCCTACATTAAGGTGGTATTACTTCCCCAACCATATGTAATTAGAACATCTGCCTCGTGCACTGAATGGTTGGCTTATGGGATCTTACCCTCCCGTTCATTATATTATGTTACTTCCTCGACTACATACGTTTCCGTGTGTTGGAATTTGGAGTATTTTCTCTGGGGCATTGTCTTCACTACACCTGTCTCCCCAAATTTTACTTATAAACTATGTTCGAATTTAAATTACATTTAGAAAACTCAAATCGTATAAAATTCTTGAACACGTAAGTCTGCTTCAGCACGTCATTTCCCTATATTTCTACAGGGTTTGTTTATGTAGCGCAATAGACATGACACAAGGAAAAGCTTTGGGCGTGCATTTCGGTTCGAGTCCGGATTAGGTACGGTTTATTACTTCTACATGATTGTGACAGTTAAGGAATCCCTAAGGGGTGCATACGCTAGACTATCACATCAACGACCAAACCAACACATGACCCGACTCTTATCGTCTACCGAAAATGGCGGCGGACACTAGGGCATTATGACTGGGCGCGGTATTTGCTATTTACCAGTAAAAATAGACATGTTGGTTGTACATAATTCTTCGCGGCATCCAGACAATAAATTTTGTTAATTATAAGTCATTTCTAAAAAACTTTAAACAGGAATTATAAACATTGGAATTGAATTTTCATAATAATTTCCGTAAAAATATTGAGGTGAGGCATTAGAGATTTGTGCAATCTTCGTTTCATTACATTTTGACATTGCAAGGGCACATGTCTCATTCATCTGAAATTGACAATTTCGTTAATTGGAATCTAGTATTACTTCAGTGCTACTCTGTTCTAAATCGATTTGTTATGAATTTAAAACCGCTCACGGGTCTTAACTTGACGTGTCAGAAAACTTTTCATTTGTAATACTTTTTCCGTTTTAACTTGACAATTTCTCTAAAGTCTTTTTTACATGAGTAAAATAGTGAAACACGACGGATGATTAGTGAGTGGTGTGTAATATGAATGAGATGGATAAAGAAAGTTTTCTCATTAAGTGTAATAATGTAAGGTATGAATAAATAGCCTGCCTACTCCCTACTTTTTCCTTATCCTCTGTTTCTCACTAATGCAATGTAGTCATAAGAGATCCAAAGACATCCGGTGTCCAATTTCAACGTGTTTCTTTAACCACCATCGGTACATTGTACATTGGAGTAGTTTCGGGTGAAAGAAGCAGAGCCTTTTGAGAAAAAGAAAGTTTTGTCGGATGAGACATGGAACATGACAGTAGAAATATGGTCGTCTTAAATCTTCTTCTAGGGTAGGAGTAGAATGAATATTATCATGTATGACTAGCGACTGTGAGCATCATAAGTACAAGTACTATGCACTACTAAAACTCATCGAATATAACGTCCTTGTCCTAGTACGTTCTATTCGAGAGGTAATATAATGTAATGGAATGCAAAGTTGGGTGGACTAATACTGCTCCTCTGTCATTCTGGGAACAAAGTTTTTGGATACTTGTGAGAAGAATCTGTAATGAACCTAAGAAGTAAGTAAGAACTTCATCATACGCGGAAGGATAAGTCAAGGAGAATCCGCGGCATATATGTTGATGGAAACTTCAGATATGTGTGCTAATACTAATATAACCATTGCATCGTCGCGAGCAAGTACTGTTAATCGGGTCCTGCATGTGTGCACGAGTGTGCCCAACCACATCTTACATTTTATGTGTTCAACCGTAAATTTTCGTGTGCATTTTTAAGTAATCTCGAAAGGTTAGTTGGGGAAAGGTGAGTGAAGAAAGGTGCCTGAAGTGTGGGCATTCATGATTTGCAGCTCAGAAACTACAAATAAACTTAAACCAACTGTTAAGTCAAAGATATCCGAGAAAAAAGTTGAAAATTACTATTACTTGCTTGGACGCCGAGATGGTAGACAGAAAATAATTCCTGGTATGACATAAAAATATGAAAATACGTCAGAATAGATTGTAATAATTTTTCCGTATACGAAAATGTAATCTTTTTCATATGTTGAACTGTGAATGGATCCTATTCAGAATTAGATTAGACTTCCGTTGCGATACTCATACTCCTAGAAGTCTATTGTATGCTATTGTGAGGAAAGAATAGTTTTGATTGAAGCCGATCTGAACAGATATGATATTCGAGTCTCTTCATTATCGACTAGATTATTTGAAGGTATAAAGTCGAATACAATGGTACTCCGAACTGCTGGAGAGAACTCCAAACGACGTAATAATAATAAGAGAATAGTTGAGTGAAAGTGTATCGGATAGTGAGAATCAAGTACGGTAGAATAAAGCCTCAATCTCTTGGTCTAATGAAAAGACTTAATGCATTGCACGCATTGAAAATTATGATGTTTGTAATTTTGTCCGTCGAGAACAATTTGGAGGATATTTTTCACCTTGAAATGAGATTATTTTTTCAGTGTGCTACAGATTTTTATGAACCAGCCATGAGACATTCTAAGAAGTCTTGGAACTAACAAGTATATATGTGGGTGCGTTTAGAGAGTTACTTTGTACTACTTCTTCTTGGTTTAATTTAGTCTAGTGTAAACCAATCCTGTACCGAAATGCTGTGCTAGACTTTGAGATTAGTCGTCAAAATAACCATGTCTCTGAACAAGTTTAACAACTGGAAGCTCAACAAGGAACATTTAGCGTATTATTACTGAGGACAGATTTCAATAAGCGAGTTGGTTCTACTGAAAGGACCCAAGTAAACAGAGTCCAATTTATTGTACGACAACACATATCCTTTATACAAAAGATGAGAAGAGAATTCCTTAGCTCAAACTGGGAAAGTTTCAGACGACCAAACCATAATTCCAACAAAATAAACAAAGAAACAAACAATGGAAATAACGAAGAATACTCTGTTATACCATAAGTAGGAAATATTAAACTAAATTCAGGAAAGAACTCAAGGAGGACAAAACTTTGGAAATGTCTTTGCTGTCAACAATATTGAGTGCACCACATTTTAAGTGCATTGTAATTATATATCTTTCAATAACGTAAACCGATTTGTCAATCCGTTAAGTAGAAAATCTTTCGATTTAACCAAACATGGGGTAGTCTCAAATTTCGCTTTCTTCCAATTGGATTTTACGTATCCAGTTGTATACACTATCAATATATTCTATACCTGCATATTCCATTTGTGTAGACTGACTCTTGGTTCAAGAATAGACGGAGTGCTCCTGTAAGATTTTACGTGCATATTTTACGAAGAATCAAAACCTGGCTTAACTAAATTATTGATTAAAAATAATGTTGGCATAAACCTTGTTAGTAGTTAGACCTGAGTGACCGTCTGTTCTTCTTCAGGTCACTAGGGATTTTATTTATTAATTTCATGTATTTTTATACTCCAGAGGTTAACTCATAAAATTTTGGACGTTGCATAAGTTTGACTTTAAACGGGTCGAAACTCGGAAGACCTTTTCCTCCGTTTAGCTATACGATTACCTCGTTCCGCTTTTACATACTGTTACACGAAGTGTGTCATACCGTTCATCGTGTAAAATCGTCTCATCAAAGACTGAATGGGTTGTTCGCTTGCATATTTGGCTTTATTACTAAAAGGTACTAAAGAGAGCGGTTAGTGTGGTGCCTGGATGTAATTGAAAAGATCTTGTAAACAAAGATGATGCACATGGGAGTGTGACATTGTGGTGGACAAAAATGGTAGAGGCTAAGACTAAACCCCATGGTGCCACATAGTAATGAATTATGGCCCGACTGATAGAGGTTTTTCTATCTCATGATTACTGCGGAGAAAGTCGCTGCAAAGACTTTCTCCGTCGCTTCTTCTCCTTTCTTCTTTTCTTGTTTTACAAGGGAACCACTTTTCATGTAAACATCATATCAATTCAAAAATATTCCCCAGCTCAAATGTCACGTCTTCTGGCAAATAGACTTTTGTGAGGAATTTTTGAAATACTTATTCTCCTGATGTATCCACAAAATTTCATATGAATTTGCCAGTAATGTGTAATAGAAATGTAATTTTGTAGCTAAATCAACCTTATATATTCGTTCTCAAGATAATTATTTAGACCACTTGAGTTGAGCTATTTTAACATTAAGAGTTGGTCCCTTGTTAGTCTTTCCCATCTAAAACAAAGTCTTGTCTATTCCAGTAATGGGACTCTGGCTCACTTTAGTAGACACTGAACAAATATGGTGGTATTTACCTGCCTCCAGAGTCAAATAAGATTTAGTTCTTCTCATATATGTACCCACAGAACATACGCGCCTTTTGAAAACGCTCTTTTGTTCTATATATTTTCATGTACTATTAATATACAGAGTTGAAAGGATGCCCGGCATTATTTCATTCCCATTTCATAGTGTAATCACGGGCAAATTAAAACTAGGGGGATTGAATTAAAAACTAATGAAAGAAGGACTGACAATAAGCCATGGTTTACGGTTCCGTGTTATTTGATGACTCAGAAATTTCTTTCCGGGTGGGCGAAAGTATGATATTGGGGCCACGATGCGGCATAGTGTTGTGCCCACGGTATGGTATAGGGCGTGAGTAGCATGCAAATAATAATGAGTCTAAACTTCCATTGGCATGGCTCAGTTTCATACACTCACCCGTACTCCAGTCATGGTTTGAAAATTAAAAAAGATCTAGTAAAAATTAGGCAGGAGGGCACAGCTGTGCTCTGGTTTGTGCAAAGATTCTGTAAGATTTGCTCCCATTCTACTACACAGTAGTGCACCCAGTTTCTTCCAATTCCAACCACTTTTCTTTGGTCGCACGCACCGGGCTCCAGTCAGACTCAAGCACATCTTTATTCCATTCTTCAAAGAAGGAAAAGGGGAGCTTCCGGCTTGGAAATAGCGATTCAGAGTAGTATATTATATTAGGAAACTTACGTATGACATAAAGGAGTGGTCCCAAATGAAATGGCTTCACTTCATGTGGAGTAGAGCCGTGGGCGCATCCCTGACTATTTTATTTAATTTAACTCCCCGTCCCCGGCTTCTTCCGCTTCTGACTCCCAATTCTAGTCATTCTAACTCTCCTATTATCGAGTGGTGTCATAGATATGTAAAATTTTGCAAAAAACTGCAGTGTATAGTTTGCTCTAAATGTGGGTCATGCAGTAACACAGAATCCTTGATTTAAAAAAGACTTTCACAAATGGAGAGTAGGTGAAAGCGATGGATCTTGCCAAGGGATTCATGGATTACACAGCTTTGGCTATATTTTTATAGATTCCAGTTAATTCATTACAACAATTAATTCGCTATAATGTTAAAGCGATAAGCACTAATTTATAGTAACAAAATTGACATGAGTTCCAAACTCGTGCGGCCATGCGAAGATATGGAAGTCGAAATCCTGGAAAATAAGGTCAAATAGGAGAATAGAGGCGCACCACGATACCTATATATACTTTTAGAGTACTTTCGTCAAGAACAATATATTTAATAGAAATAATAGGAACACGGTGAAAGGTTTAACTTTGTCCATGACAAAAATATAGACAAGACATAACTCAAAGATTTCTACTTGGCAATCCACAACTTTCTGGAAATGAAGACTCCCACATTACATCACCACTAATGTTCAATTTTCCAGTTCAACCAAAATAAATAGGACCATAAAATCATTCTTTGGGTAATATAAGCAAAATAAATGTAGTCGTCTTGGGCACATGCCTGAGCTAGCAAGGCTGTTCAATGAAATAAACCAATAATTTAGTTCCTAGGCTACACATCCAGGGAGGATGTGTGTAATAGGCGACTCTATGTCTTCAGACTGAACTACACACATTTGTCCTTCTTTCGTCCCAAGTCAAAAGCACCCAATCGAGAGCCTATAAATAGAAATACAGTACAACACACATGTAGACAGACACAGTGTGTATGTCTAGAGAGAAGGAAGAGATGGATGCGCTGGAGAAAGTCATACGGGTCATTTGACTTTCACCCGTGAAACCTGGACACAGACATTTCTCCTCGTTATTATCTGATGACGTTAAAAGAACCATTAGACTCACCGTATGTTGACGGACTCTATAGCAAATAAAAATGTCTCATTCACTCAGTTGAGACAGTGATTTTTACCGTTTCGTCCTGAGTGTCCTTCTTGATACTTGAAATGATGGGACTCCGGATTTTTTTATTTTCACTGCAATGGTTCCACTAAGGAAACTAGATACTGTGAGTTTCTTCGAACAAAATTCACAAGGGAGACGCCTGGGCCTCTGAACTATTAATAAAAACAAGACAAGAGAACCGTATTTTTTTTAAATAAAGGTTTCCCATTTTTTCTCACTTTGTTGATTCAATCCGTTTGGCCTACATGGTGTGATCGATCCCTTGAAGAGGTTTTCCTGCACACTAATATTTTTCTAGTACTATGGTGACATTTCTAAGGCCAATTGTACTCGTTGTACTGTACTCTTATACAAAGAATATGAGAATCTGAAACCAAAATAAATATTGGACAACGAAGTAGTCTTCCTTGTCAGACCTTGACCAGAGGAGATTTCATAGGAGCATTACATGTCATAGTCTTGGCTTGCCGTACACTGTGCTAACATGAACAGATAGCGTTGTAAAGTAGTAAAAAAAATCTGGATTAAAATGGGACTTTGGGTAACATTGAAGTACAAAGTGAGAGTTGGCAAAAGTTTCTCCGAACAAAGTCATACTTGCAAGAAGACTTGGTTGGAGTTGGCAGTTCATCGACTTACATTTCTTTTACTTCTTACTTGAATTTGTCAAGTTTGTTCAAGTAATTTTATTCCTTCTTCGCTTTGTTACACTATTCTTGCTATACTTAAAGAAATGCATTAAACCGAGCGGGATGGAATATGGATATGGAGTTTTACAATTTCATGGATATAAAATGCATTCATTAGCTGATATTTGCAGGTAAGGCATGACCAAAAATCTCATAATGTTGGCAGCCTCTCAAGGAGAGTGACCCACTAGTAGTACGTACAAAATTCAGTGAAGAAAGTACTACGCAGTTAAAGTAACCCCGACACAATGTCTACCCAAGAGATTAAACCTTATCCACAATTTATTTCTAAATTAAATCAGGGTTAAGGTGCATGTTAGTAATGATAAATGGGAACAATTGATGGAAAAATGCAATTCTAATAAGTGGAAACAATAGCAATAAAATTGAACATACCCATTTGAGTTGCGTGAGAAAGGCGTATGAATCCAAAGTCAAATGGAACGAATTGGACAGTGTCACCAAACTGTTCTCTCAACTTAAGCCATCAATCTCCATAACTTTCTTCTTCTTTTCCCCATGCCTTACTTTGCCATTACTTTCTCTCTTAGTAGGTGCGGGCATGAGCACGTGCTCAGAAAACATCAGCCTTAGATAAAAAAAAATTCGTTGTCGAAACCGATATTATACCTGGTCTTGCCATACATTTATTAGTTAGCTGAATTGTGGTAAAAAAATCTAACGACACTGTCAGAACCAACCAAATTCTATCTGAACATACATACGTATATTATGATTAAATCTGAAATCATTTTGTGTCCATGTCAAAATTACCACGAAAGGTGAGTGTTTAGAATGTAAGAAAAACTATACGTTACATTACCACGTTATTTGGGTTAAGTGTCCTAAAGAAATTTCATCATGCTTAAACCTTTTCATTAAAATTGAGTGGGTATAACCGTATACGGTATAAATACGCACGAGAAGGACAATACTGACAAAATTGATTCTAAGCATTTCCTTTGGTACCCTTATGAGATGAAATATTAAATTTGCCTCTCTAGAATGACTTTCACCAATTTTATAAGAAGTCTATACGGTCAAATAAGAACTCTCACATCTCGTAATCAGCTAATCGAGCAATTCTCTCAAATTTAATGGTCAAATTTACCACGGTTCCATCTAATTACTCCTCAATGCATTCTTCCTTTCTGGTAATAACACTTAGGTTAAATCACGTTATCTTTAATTAATCGCTTGTTATTAAGTTGCCGTTAGCCCTCGGCAATAATACCATAATGTCTTTCACTTCAAACAACCTTATGCAAGTGCAATGTGTATGTTAATTGGCAAACCATGCATGCGTGTTTGGGTCTCGCCTTGTTAGTGGTTTGGAGTGCTCATAGTTCTAGATTACAAGATACAGCGAAATGCCTTGCCGTGCCATAACATACCTCAGAAAATAATATCTTCAATCCGGTTCGTTGTGTATTGTGCATGTTTGAAATGAAGGAAAGTGCTCGTACAGTCCTACAGTACTTTACATGCCCTGGAAAATGAAAAGGAGCATAGGGAAATCGAATAAGTGATTGCAATCCAATTTAGGAAAGCGTACGCACGGTTCGTTGACTGACACATGTTATGCCATTTACTACATTCCTGCATCCTGCATTGCAGAAAATGCCCTGACTCCAAAAATTTCACTCGTTTTCGGTTCAGTTATTCACAAGAGTCACACACAGCACAGGGATAGCAGGATGTTCCAAAAGTTCTGCGTGTGGGAAAGAGTATACATGCTTATATCTACTTGAGGATGTCATTTTTAAGACTCTCTTTTTAAAATTGAAAACACAGCGTCTAGAGATATACTTAGAGTTTTGCGAGGACGTCATTTAATTTGAGGTTTCGTTTGGGAACCGAATGGTTCGGCAAGGTTCCTTCAAAATGACACGTTTGATTAAAATCTCTCAAGACATTTTAGTTGACAATATTATATGTTAACTGTCAAAATAGAAAAATGTCACTTTATGACTGGTAGTCGGTTTGTTCGGCTCTCTCATCATAATTGTTAATTATAATTGAATCGAGTGTTGATTTTTTATTTTCTAAGAAATCATACTGTAGATTTCAGTCCATAATGATTGATGAAACTGAAAGATTATTTATTGTAAAAGAAAGTTATTAGTTGACTTTCTCTGGTAAGAAAAACCCCACCTTCTCTTGTGGCTTTTGTGTTCAAGTTTGAGTAATTATTTTCTCCAAGGCAGGAACTTCAATGCGAAATGAGTGCTTCACCGATAATTGGACAGTTTGGTTCATTCATTACCTAAGTATGTCATTAATACAATTGAGAGGTTCTTTCCTTCCCACACAGTTTTTTTCCTTTCATGGCGACGCTACGAAGTGACTTTCTCATTCATTTTCTCCCAGAATTTAAAGAATTTGAGTTTGAGTTGTCCCGAGTATTTGAAAAGACCGAATTGGGTTGCTTACTGTGCTGTGGGCGACGTGACGAGAGTCTTGAATTACAAAATAGTTTCAAATGAATCCAGTGACTTTTCATAGTCAGAGATTCTCGTTTTTTTTTGAATGAATGAATGATGAAGAAATCCTCCGAGGCTTTCCATTTCTAACATGCATGGATAACTTTGAAGAATTTCAATCCTCTTAGGCAGGCAGTGACGGTTGTTAGAACCTCTTTTGGCCTTAAGGCATTTCACTGACGATATTCCGCCCTCATCTTCCTTGTCTTTGTCGCTTTTCCCGGCAGTCGTAGGTTTCCGCATAGTTGGAGTACTTTAATCTATGTATGCCCGTCTATGCCAGAAACCTAACGGAATCCCAGAAATTGATTTAATTTCCAAAAGCTTGACTAAACTTATTATACTCGTTCTGATTTTATGTCCCGTTAAAATTGGATCTAAAACTGTCTGATTCTGCAACATTATTCATTGACAAGAACTGACGAATAATTCATAAAACCAGACTGCAGACCGAAGAGAAACCAGTTTCAAATTTTTATAGTTTTGACTGATGAGTTCGGTTCTGGAATCACAATCTTTACTACCAGCAAGTAGTTGAAGCGGGTTAATAATCTTTTATTGCTGTAATTAAGTGGAAAAACACAGCCTTCAATAGGGTAACAAATATATGGTCCTAAAATTTAAAAAATTCTTAGTTGACGATTCTGACGTCATAGTATTATTCATACGGAGTATCCTGTACTTTAAGCGACTGAAAATGTATTGAGCTTGTGAGATACACAACAGTTTATTCGGGTTCACATCAAATCAATATATCGTGATTACACTCATTAAGAATAATTAGTAAACAGAAAGTTAATTGAATACTATTCAAATTAATTGAAAATCTGGAAGTAGAAAATGGTGGAAGAGACTATCAAAGTAACAAGTCAGCAGCAATTGGAGTTGTGTGAATATGAATGAATAATAGTTGGGTTTCGGGTGACGCCCGTGATGATGAAATACTGTTGTTTGACTTGTGGTGTCAAAATACAAGCGTGAATGAACTGCAGGGGCAGACGTGCATTAACATTGACTCCCCGGATCTATCGTGGCCGCACATTCGAATCCTAGTGTTAAAGATGAAGACTGTGTGGAATGATATACTGTTTACCCTCCCCTACAATAGACGAAGAAATAGACAAATCCTTTATTCTCCATTTCTTGAAGGTTCACTCTAGTGAAGACATGGGTTCAGTTTGGGATCACAGCAAGTGAGAAAAACAACATTGGAAATTGGTTGGAATTGAAGAGAGCGAGGGAGTAGATTCGGGGCGGGCATTGAACCTACAAGGGAGGGTCACCGAACGTAATTAAACTGTGTAACTTCATTGTCATAACATTTCTGGAATCCCATCGTTAACAATCATTCTCCTGCCAGAGAATCCAAAATTTTCAGAAATCATTATCAATTTTTTTCTTGTAATTTAGAATTTTAGGAATTAAGTTGTATGTCCAGCTCAGACCTGCCCTT
>JAQGCB010000452.1:0-22231 GCA_034698835.1 Protaphorura tricampata
ATAATTTTATTTTACAACGACCCTACCTGTGCTTCCGCATGCACTCGATCTTAATAAAGTCGAACAAAGTTTTTTTTTGCTTATCATCATCAAATTGAATATGAAGTTTTAGAGTTTGACTTGCAATTAATTAATCATTTTGTAGTGGATAAGTTATAACGAGACTAAATACTAAATAGGCAGTTTTTTTTAGAGACGAGGTAACTAAAATGTAAATGGAGAATCCTATTACATTAGTTAGGTCATTCCCCATGAAAAATAGGCGATGATATTTTAGTTTCAGTATGCTTCAGTTAGTTTGAGTGAATTGAAAGGTATTTGCGTGGAGTATGTAGTCGACAATTCTTTAAAATTTGGAGGAACTATAGGAGTACTTCAATTAATTGTCAATGGAAATATTTCAAGTTTTGTGATTTCTAATGAGCGGTTAGACAGGGGAGTTAATTAACGGTTAATTTAAATTGAGCAATGAGTATGTACAATGTACAAGAAACGCACTGCATGACTGAAACAACACTTTAATTGTCATTTAATTTTTTAAAGCACGCTCCACTCGTAGGATTTAGTTCAACGTTGATTTAATCCTTTCAAATTGTATTATTGTATTTGAGTATTTGATTCCTTTTCCGAAAATGACGGTCGGTATACGCCGACTCAATATTGTAATTTTGTTAGTCTGTTGTGCCTCGATTGGTTTCCTCATTTTTCACATTTATCCTCTAATTCACCTCTGCCCGGATCCGGACTCCAGTCAAATACAATCTGAAGCTGTGAAAATGACAATCAAAACTATTCGTACTCATACGACCGAAACTCCCCATTGATATTCATCGGGGGTTTTCCGCGATCTGGTACAACGTTGTTGAGAGTTATGTTAGACGTTCACTCTGACATTCGGTGTGGAGAAGAAACAGGTGTTATTCCAAAGATTTTGGGTAAGATTCCGTTGAGATCAAAGTTTTATTTACTGGGTGCGCGTGTCTAATCAAAATATGTCTTAATTTTAATTTTTCGGATTATCTGACAAATGGAATCGATCCATCACTGATTCAGATCGATTGAAGGAAGCCGGTTTGACACAAGAAATCCTGGACGATGGAATATCATCCTTTATCCTGGAAATCATTACAAAACATGGACCCCCAGCGCCAAGACTTTGCAACAAAGATCCATTCACTTTATCATTTGGACGCTATCTCCTACGACTATTTCCAAATTCCAAATTTGTCCTCATGGTTCGAGATGGTAGAGCTGTTGTGCATTCGATTATCTCCAATGGAATTACTATCCCTGGATATGATTTAGAGGACTATCACCAGTGTTTGAGTCAATGGTCCACTGCCGTAGGGGAAATGTGGAGTGAATGTAGAGAAATGGGAGACAGAAAATGTATGATTGTGAAATATGAAGAATTGGTGATTGACCCAGAAATAATCATGAGAGAATTATTGGATTTCCTCGGGGTCAAATGGGAGGATAGTGTTTTACATCATGAGGATTTTATTGATAAACCAGGTGGGGTGTCTTTATCAAAATTCGAAAGATCGACTGCACAGGTCGGGAGAGCTCTTTATACAGGCGCCCTCTACCAATGGCTGGAGGAAGTTCCGGAATATTTTTTAGAAAATGTTGACCATATTGCGCCGATATTAAGTACTTTGGGGTGCGATCCTGATATAGAGTGAAACATAAGACCTTTTGCCAATAATTCACCTTTTTTGTAATAATTTCCTATTTTAAATAACGTTAAGAACATTTTGAATCAAAGAAAATATTGCACTGCAAAATTTATGTCACAGCCATTGTTATTTCAACTTTTCAAAAGTGTTACCAAGGAATTCTTAACCGTTGTGTATTTTCCATGAAATTGTTGATATCCTAGCTGCCATATGGACCTTCAGATGAAATTCAAAATTTTTGTGGTGCGAGCTAAAACTAAAATAGTAATGTTAAAAGTAGTGACTGTTTTTATAAATAGTTACAATAAATTAGCATTTCGTCTCTTGTGTCTTTTATAGCTAAAAGTCAAAAGTACAAATAAGGACTTCTTAAAAATTTATCCCTGCTTGCTGTTGATCGTTTCCTGATGCACGAATACCACTTTTAATTTAACATATTGGATCCACATCCACAAACATCCACCCAGTTCAAAATTTTAATTTGGCCACATCGTCAGGTTTGTTTTTTCACGTACGTGAGAGTAGAAGAGTGAGTTCTTCATATTATTTGAGTGGTGAAATGCAGACAAATATTTAGATCGGAACCGCAAGTCAGGTGATTCTACACCGCAACCATTTTACAATGCATGGACGGACTAATTAGAGCCAAGTAGAGTGTAATGTTTTCAACCACATTTAATTGAGGAAGTACATTAGTCCGTGCGCCTTTCCGAGGAGTTTAGCCATTTAATTAAAGTCAGCTAATTAATATTCAGGAAAATATTGCAAAAGCTTAGGCTTCTCGGCCAGCGCAGCGTTTCGTTTGTGGACGCACTGTTCTAATGGGCTAAGTCAAATTATTCATATTTTTTGTTGACATTTTCCAGGTTTCCTAGCTCACTCCCTCGATTGAGAAACCTGACAGATGCCTTCGGATTCTGTGTCTGTGTCAGGGTCAAAGTCAAGTAGAGATGATGCACCAATTCCGTCAACGTCAGCTCCACCACCACAAGCTGCACCTCCATCTCCACAACCCGAATTACAATCCAATAGTGGAGTCCAAAAACTCAAAATAGAGAGAGAAACAGAAAGAGAAAATGTCGACTCAAGTTCGGACCGCCGACAAATATGTTAGTAAATATATGATTTAAAAAAATTAATCAATTTTCTAAAATTAATTGTCCATGTATTTTGACAGCCTCCTCATTTAAGCAACAACGATTGAAATCCTGGCAACCAACCATAGTACCTGGAGTGGCGAGTCCAATGCTATTCCTCATCGCCATACTTTGTCTTCCAATTGGAATTGCAGTCTGGCATTTTTCTAATGACATTCATGAGAAAATTGTTCCGTACACAGATTGTAAGGACAGTAGGAATAGGTCATGTTCGGAGTTAGTGGGAAGTGATAATTCTGGTCCAGCCGAAGGAATATCATGTGAATGTCGTGTAAAGTTTAATCTCTCTACGGATTTCAATGTAAGTTTTAACATTAGCTCTCTATATATCGAACTTTCGAATTCAACACTAGGAATTAATGTTCTTAAAATGTTTTAAAAAAATTGCCTATATTTCCGTAGGGTAAAGTCTTCATGTATTACGCACTCACAAATTTTTACCAAAATCATCGACGGTACGTTCGGGCAAGGGATGACGCCCAACTTTTTGGTGGAACGGGTCAACCGTCAAAGCAGTGCTTGCCATTTGCCAGACGTACGTCCACTTTTCGATGTTACATTAAAAGCTGTGTCTGTCAATTTTATTTAATTCAAACGAATTTTACACTTTACACAGGAGCAAAAGACAATATTGTTTACTGGCCTTGTGGAGCGAATGCTAGGTCAATGTTTCAAGATAACATTACACTATTTACCTCTACCAATAAAGAGGTTCCTTTGAAACGAACTGGTGTGGCTTGGTCATCTGATAAAAATCATAAGTTTCGAAACCCGGTTGGTTGGAACACAACTACATTTAAACGGGATCATGTCAAACCTACCAGTTAGTGAGAGACATTACAATTTCACTTAATGGTGCTGGTGCAAGTGTGCACGATAACAAATTAATCCAATTTTCTAAACGCAGCATGGATAAGATCACCTTGGGATATAGATACCACAGACACTAAAAACAATTTTGGTGGATTGGAAAATGAGGATTTGATCGTTTGGATGAGAACAGCTGCTTTTCCTAATTTTCGAAAATTGTACCGCATCGTTGAGAAATCAAAAGACTTTCCTAATGGGCTTCCAAAAGGAGAATATTATCTCAACATTATTTACAGTAAGAAAACTACTCAACTGTCAACTCAATCACATTTTGCATTCGCATTAACTAAAATATTTTGAATTCTTTTCAGCATTCCCAGTCAAAAGTTTTGAAGGAACTAAATCTATCGTACTCTCGACCATGTCTGTTCTGGGTGGAAAAAATCGTTTCCTAGGAGTTCTATTCGTCATCGTTGGAACATTCTCTCTTTGCATGGGTTTTTTTTTCTTCGGCGTCAGATTGATGGAGAGACGTTCACCGAATCTAGCCAGAGTTGGCGTAGCTGTCGCGGATGATTATGAATCACCTTTTCGGTGTCCATCAGTTCAAATTTAAGTGGGAGTTTTTAGCGAAACCTTCGAAATTTCTCTATTAGCTTTTTAGCTTGAGCTATTCTTTCACAAAATTCAATACCTGTGCTAAATCATTAGTCCAGGATTTTAAATAAGGAGCGTTTGAATAAAAGATTATATACTTTTGAAATATGTATGATTATTTTGTCCATTACTGTGTGGGGGTTCGATACCTGAGGTAGCCAAAATTGAAGCAAGGCCATTCTCCATGAACAATTAATAAAACTAATCATGTTTCCCAAATATTCCACTCCACACTATTTTAATTTTCTATATTCTGTTCTGTTTAGAAAATCCGATACATACAATACAATCACAATTCTGACAATGCCTGACATTTCTTAAATAAGTACACGTATCTTTCGAACAAACTAGTTTTTGAAATTTTGAAAAAATTATTTCACACTAAACTAAGCAGTATCTAATTTAATTACAGGCAGACTTAAATTTATTGACTTAGATTTGGAATCTGTTATTGCTTAGCACATGGGAGGATCAAATCAGGATCCACTCTCACAGTGCTTGACATTAAAGCACATATATGGTTAAGCCTACTGTCTACTCAGGGAATTAATTAAATTGTACGAACCGATAGTAATTAAATATTGAGGCAATGAATTACTAACGAACGATGATCTACGACGATAAACAATGATCTAACGTTTTACCGGTGCAGTGACAAGTGACGGGATGATGTCAAAAATTATCTCAAAAAATGCAAAATATTTATGGCTGACAATTTCTCAGATTAAAGCCACCTTTAGCGTTCCAAAATCGAATTGGCGCAAAGGCAAGGCACCCATTTGCTCTTATTAATTCAAGTACATACAATGGACTCTGACTCTATATATCGAACTTTCTTGATTCACAATAAAAAAATCCGATTTAAAGAGAAGAACATTAAATATGTAATCAAGGAGCATACGACTTTATAGAGAGTCCACTGTATAGAATATTATTTTTAAGACCTGAGATTTGAAGCGTGCAGAAAGTCCTCCTGCCCTGTCGTCGTACTAGGAAGGTTGTGATGATTTCCTGACACGAAGAGTAGGGTCCCGAAGTTTAGCTTGAAGAATTTGATTTTCATTTTTCATTTGAAATAAATCAGCTCGTAACCTCTCCAATTTCCCTTCAACATTTTTTCCTTTCTCCAATTCTAACTTGTCTTCCAAGTCACGACATTGCCGCTTAGAGTTTCCAATTTCTTCCAAAACTTTAATTATCCTTGAAAAATCTGAATGAATGGCCACGAGGAGTTTGTAGGATTGAGCTATGCATTTATCCTTCTCGGCATCCTATGGATCGATCAAAAATTAAATTAGAATAGAAAAATTTTAACTAAATATTCCTCAAATGTATAGATTGAATAACATGAATTAATTTTTTACCCTAAAAATGAGTTCATCAGCTACAGTAAAAGTCCGATCTAGTCTTCCGGATAGAGTATTGATGTCTTTCTGTATTTCTTTCGTGTCTCCTAGAACCTTATTGATTTCCTTCTTTTGTTTCTTGATGTTCCCAATGATTTCACAGATCCGCTTTGTATATGAAGATCTGCAAGACAAAATGGAGAAGTTGCAGTAATTAATACATAGTTAATTTTTTGCAGAACTGCACTGCACTGGTGTAACAATAGTATAGTCAGTACCTATTTAGATCCTTTGGCATTTTTTCGTACTCAGCAAGGAGATGTGTGTATGACTCTTCTTTATTTTTGGCTTCTTGTCCCATTTCCTTCAGTTTATTTTTCAAGGCTCGGATCTGTTCTTTCTGTTTCGCAGTTTCACTCTGTCAATTTACAAAAAAGACAGTATAAATATTTTTGTGCTAACATTTTGTTTATGGTTTCATTTTGTTATGAATCGAATCAAAACTTACAATTTTACCAGCATTAGCCCCCTGTTTGGACCAGATTTCATCAATAAGTGGCACACGATGTTTTTCCCATTGTCTAGCCAAATTCATTAATTTCTCTGTTTGATTTTCCACAGCTGCTTGGACCTTTTCCAACCCTTCCACACCAGAATCCTTCATAAGATCTCTTGTTTTTCTTTGACGATCCAATTCCTTCTCTTTTCTCTTCCATTCTTCTTTTAATCTGTCCATTTCTAATTCTAAGGCTGACAATGTTTGATTAATTGTTGAAATGGATTTTTCTTTAGCTTTCAAATCCTTGGCTTTGGCTTTTGTTTCTTCTTGCATGGCTTTAAGTTCAGCGGCTGCTGCAGCTGCGGCGGCTTCTGCTGCTGCTTCGGCGGCCGCCTCCGCATTTTTCTTCGCTTCCTCGTCTTCAGCATTAACAAGTTTTGGTTTTGCTTTTATGGGCGGAGGTTTTGGTTTTGGTTTAGGTTTTGGAATTGGTTTTTCGGCAATTTGTGGTTTGTCGGCCACCTTGGGTTTTTCAATTACAGGTGAACTTAGTTCAGGTTCATCGGGGTCACCAAAGTCATCGTCCGAGTCTTCTTCGGCGACTATCCTTGATGGAGGCAACTGTGGTGGAGGTTGTGATGTTGGGGACAATTTCTTGAATTTTTCTCTTTCTTTGGCAAATGTAATATCAGCTAGATGACTTGCGTAGAATCGTAAGGTCTCTATCGGGAGAAAACAAATTATGTTAATAAGATTAGTTCATTAGATAGTCAATAAGTCAATAAGATTAGATTTGTTCATCGATCAAGATTCACGATAATACGGAAACACTACCTTTAGGCAAAGAATCGACATCGACGGCTGCTGGAAGACGAATTCCACCAACCTCAAGACCGTTGGATGTCCATGACGACGATTCGATCTTAGCAGCACTCTCTTTATCGTGAGCAATTCGAGACAACAGAGTTTCAAGTTTGTTCCCTAAATCACTGTCTGCATCCTTTGGGAGTCTCTCAATTAAAAATATTAAAAATTTCCTCGTGTCAGCTTCAGTTGGGTACAGGAATGACTGGCAACCGATTTCTTCAGCGTAACCTAAATCCTAAGAAATAATTACGAATGAATAATTTGAAATGATAACAGTTTACGGCATCAATACGAATAATACGAAAAATGACTTACTATAATAGCTTGAGCAATCTCAGAGGCCACTTTGAACCGTCCGGACATGGAAACATTAGCATCGTAAGGTGGAAGTTCTAAATCCGGTTTGATGAGTTCCAGACATCGGGACACGCAACAAATAATTTGCTTGGGCGAGAGGTCTCCAACGCCTGATCCCACCTCGCTAAAAATAACGAAAATAAATTGATTTAAACAATATACTCATAAAAACACCAAGTCCGAATTATACATTCCTTGCTTGTCTCACATTCCGGACACGATTATATTTCTGTAATAGTACACTTACCATCCAATTTGCTTGAGCGTGTAAATCAAAATAGAATCCACTTCTTCCATTTCTTAATTCAGCCAGCTCGGTAGGTCACAGTCAAAATAAAAATTCCAGTAGTTAGTGGCAGTGGCAGTAGTAACCCAAACTCCACAGTCACGTCTGTCTAGTTCACTAAAAACAAAAATTACAAATTAATTTCCTAATTAATGAACAGTGATTACACACAATCAGTACAAAACAATTTATAAAACAGTTGATGTGAACTTTAGTATTTAAGTTCAACATTCTTTAAGACATGTAATCAGTAAGTTAATTTCTTTCCAATGTCCGAGTACGATGACTACATCAAGGAAGCCATCGTGTTAGAAAATTTAGGAAAACACAAAGAAATATAATTGACCATGTAAATTAAATTAATGTAAATTGAAATTACCCAATCCCACGTTGACGTAAGTCCAGTCACCAGTCCAGTATTTATCCAATTTCTGGTTTTGTGAATTTTGCAGTGATGGATATTATTTGACCTCTGATGGTCCCGTCAAGTTAGGATATTTATCAGTTGTTTAAAAGTCAAAGGGAAAACAACTGAAAATTGTTTTTAAAAAACGCCCCTTGGTCTCTTCTTGTTTCGTAAAATCCTTTTGAGTTGAAATCTTGTTGTTTTGCAACCAAATAAAAGTATCAATTTCGAAGGCGCACCTAAAATACCACGTGCTCCGAATCCAAGAGCTTAAAAATATTCGGGCAGGCTTTAGCATTTCCTTAGAGTAATTTCAGGTGGCCTAAGCGATGGCGTCAATTTTGTAAATGGGTTAAATACACATTGATTGATGCCCATTCACCGCGTATTTCTCATGGAGGAGGCAGGGAGTCAAGAATACATTATTTGGCCCATTTGGCTAAGGTTATGAACGCTTATGGATTGTTCATAACCTTAGACCCCTTTCTCCACTTTTGAAACTTTTTTAAAAATTTCAAAAAAAATCGCACAGAGGTGCACAATACGTCAAAATGTTCAGAATTTGAATACCCTTCATACAAAAAATATAAAGGTCAACAAAAAAAATTTGGTGACCTAGTTGAAAAGGTACTTTTTGGGTCAAAATTTTTGACCTTTGACCTTTTCATAATTTGGAAAAGTGGATCACGCATTGCATCCGGAAATCGCTTTTTCTAGAACTGTGGAAAATTTCTAATCTCTATCCTTAGAAATGCGGTGTGGAAAATGATTTCGTTTCGTCTGTACTATTATGTCTGATACTGTAACAACACAGTTCCATGTCTGCAACCAAAGTTCAATTATTGAATACTTCATTCAGTGTTGTAAGAGAATAGAGAATTCAGATCTCATAAAAACAGGAACCGAAATTTCTTTTTAGAATGATGTTCGTTTGTTTGTTCCATGTACAAAAAAACAACAGCAACTCCTTCGACCTAGTATGCGTAGAATGGGACAACTCGCTGGAAAACTACAATTGCTGTGCTTCGTGTGTGTTTTTCATCAGACTGCCTGAATCCTCTCTCAATACAATCACAAACCTGAATGCGTCTATTACAAGTTTACGTAAATGAATGAACGACCTTGTCTTTTGATGATCTTTTGCTCTTTAAGCTGTTGCTGTTCTGCACTGCAGTGCAACATACATACATAATAGTAACTACCGAGTGGCGGCGCTAGAATTTGCATAGAGTGGGCCGTTTAGCGTCAGTAAATAAAATCATTTGTTGGATTTTAGCCAACAGTATATAGGCGCTATGTTATGTGTCATACCGCCTCATGCAAACTTTGCTGTTTGTCAACATGGTGAGGGTTCGATCCATCAGGCATATAAATCGTGCTTTAAACTTTTGTTATTTTCCATAAGCAAAAAGCGAAGTAAAAACAAGTCAAGTGAACATTTTCTAAAATACCCATAATGTTTGACGTTATCTTAGCAGAGGATAATTAAAGAGTGTATATAATTTACGGAGCCTTAAAGTAAAGGGCTCCAGGGATACCCAAAGAAATTGAACATTTTAAGTTATGTACATATGTACCAAGAATTCTTGTTCATATCGTTCCATTTTACATTTTTTATGAATAAATCGTGGCCCACTAGAACAAAAATCGAGGGCGCCACTTCAACTGCCTTGATACATAATTCCATCTCGCACAACTAACATGGTTCACATAAACACATAAAAAGTGATGAAAATTTGTACCCAAGCTAGGAGATGGAAGAGTTGATCAAATAAGGAGAATTAAATAACTTTTGAGTATGTATAAAAAAGTGTAGACAAGACATGCTACGTGGATTCCTCTTTATCTCTTTATATTATTTGTTTGTTTCAAACAGGTACTACTCCATTGTTCTTGAGTACCCCTTTTGTGCATGCAACCACAAAACACGCGCCCTTCAATTCAATCGTAAAAGGAAGGAATGTAATGTTTAATGCAATAATTTAAATCCAAATTGAGACAAGCAACAATTCGAACAGACCACAGGGCAGCGTTTTAATATTATTCACTGGATATATTTTGGCATATATGAGACGTTTGACTGGGTTGACTCTCAAGAGTGCGAGGAAAAGCTTTAGAACTACAAGTGCAGCTGGTGCTAGTTTATTGCCTACGCTCTATAAACTTAGAACGAAGGATGATATGCTGATGATGATGATGGTGACGGTGATGATGGTAAATGGTGATGATGACAAGGAGTCTATAATAGATTCCATAACCTGCCATTTAAGCAAGTTTCAGGGTTACATGACGGAAAAACTATTCCAAATCACGCAGTCACCTCTAACGTCAACCATTGTGTATCTTATTGTACGATTGTATTGTAATCTGTATTGTTTTGTACAACATACACTACTCTACATCTACGTTTACACATATATATCATCATTATAAGTATTTTCATCACTTTTCAACCCTAAATCAAATGTCAAAAAAATTCACTGCCCACCTCCCTCATTCAATTCATACTTGTGAGTTGTGAGTGAGTGAATGATATTTTAACAATAGAGATTAAGTTTACAATGTCATATTCTAATCGTGGGAAGGACCTGACAGGTCATGCAAAATATGAGGGAATCCTTCCGTTTAATTGGGCTCAGACTCATTTTTCGTTTCCGTAAAAATTGTGTTGATGGAAACTGTGAATCATTTGGAATGACCCGTTTGACTTTGAACATCAGACAAATAAAATGAATGGAAAATTTCACAGGTTGTCGAGTTTCCCGGTTACTTGATACTTGGGTCAAAGAGCTGTCAAGACCGATTCGTGATATTGCGAGCTACGGAAAGTTGGAAATGTGATTATTTTTGACTTCATAAAGTCCGAAGATTTCAAACTGTTATTTTGAGCAGACGCTATGATATACAGGGCGTACGCTGCTAATATGTACACATATTACGGGTCTACGTGTGCTAAACCAATTGAACATTAGTTTTGAATAATGGTTCTGTAAGTTATCTGTATTAATCACCAGAACTCAAAGTCAAAGTTGTATTGTACACAGTACAACAACAGGCAGGAGTTAAGGGGGTTACTTAAGAAGTCTTCCTTCAGATATATTGTCGTTCGGTCAGCATTCGGTCAGCATTAGCGTTCAAATAAAACATAGCCCGTGCCCGTGAACATACCGTAAAGTCACCGTTTCCTCCAAATGGAGAATACAAATTGGGCATACTCGATATGAAATTTAGTGAAGTTCATTCATAATTACGATTGAACAATTGAGGTTTTTTACTGTAATGCTTTTCTACTGTATCCACGGACTTGATACTAATGATAGTTTGAGACAACAAATAAGACTTTCGTAAGAAAATGTCTTTTACATGCCTACAATTACTACTTTCTGCAGTGTAGAAATATTTGTGCGCAAAGTAGACGCACGTTGTCTCACTAGACCGCAGCAGAGTCTAACCCTGAACTCGATTTTTTACAGGCTGATTTATTTTAGATTGAAAAACGTTATATTATTCTTCATCTCCGTGCGGCCCAGTTCATAGAAGTGAACACCCAAAACACATTCATATATTCTCGCCCATGTAATGTGAATGTAAAAGCATTGTTGTGTGTCCATGTCCGCATTTTGTAAATATTATAGTGAGAAACGGGACAAGTTCACGTTCTTAGTCAAAAAAGACACGGCACTTGACTAAACAGACTCACGCTAACGCTTTAATGTGAACGCGTACCTGAGTACCATATTTGCCTTTGTCAAATCTACACCATAGCCCAGTACATCACACCACAGCACAGCACAGCAGAGCACAGCACAGTTGAGTACAACAGTACTCTTAACTGTTACTCATTTTACTTCAATTCTAGCATAATTATTGGCACAACATGAGCACTGAGCAGCAACAGAACAGGACTGTGAATGTGTAACGTTACGTGTCCTCACATAATAAACCCTATGTGTGCAACTAATCTTAATGTATGTAGTTCAAGGTGTTATCTTGGGCGGACCAAAAAATTAAAAAGTTTTTATCAGACAGATGTGTTTATAGTCTTTTTAATTTAAGTTGGTTGGACTCATTGTGATAATATGATTTACTACTATGCATTTGTGGCGTAGATGTAACGGATTGAAATTATTGGAATAGAAATTCAAATAAGAACATAGTAGTCTGCTCTGTATCGTATCATCAGTCTTAAGAAAAATACGACGTCTTCGTCTTTGGTTTCTGCTACATTTTTATTTCAGAGTGGATTGGATATCCATTCTAACCAATTGGTCCGGGCTACATACATGTTCTTCTTTCTTTCTTTTTTAAGTTGACGGGAATACTTTACTTTGTACATGATGCATTCACATTTCACACCATTGCCGCACCACACCACACCGGTTAACTCCCGTTTATCCACAGAACAGGGAAAATGTCTATTTTTGTCAGTTAGTTAAAAATATGTAAGTACATATGTGTGTGGAAAATAGTTGGGCGCGCGAGGATGCAGTTTCTTTAGAAACAGTCACACAAGAAGATGAAGAAGAAGCGGAAAAAAAGCCACCACATATTTATGTGTGAAGGAAAGTATCGCTTCCTACGGGCGTTACGTAGACTGACGACTCCACTCTTCTTTTATTTATACACTGATTTGACGCTAAGCCAATCATTGGCCATTTGCCTCGTGTGGTTCCTAACTAAAAATAGAGTTCAAAAGACCAAAAAATTGTAAACTTGCCGAAGACACAGTACGCACACATTCCAAATTCCAATGCAATCGCAGTCCACACAAAAAATTGTCTTGCTTTCTACTTCCAATCCAACCCGTTATTTGTGTACAACTTACTATGTATCTTTCTCACACCGAAAGCCCGATGAGGGAGTGACTTTGTCACCTTTTCACGAGTCATATTTGAGGAAAAGGTCCCACATATTTTCCAACTAGTTAAGTGACGTGCTCATTGGGATTTACAATATGATTTACAACATGCATATATATCACACCTCACAATAGACCTTCCTATTGTTATATTTCTGAGTCTGCAGCTCACGTCCTTACCTCCTTGACGTATTTACAACACTCACTTCACGAGACCCATGCATTACATTCCCAATTAAACAGTTCATTTTTCTTTTCAGAGTGGATACGGTGATTTTGTTTCATTAGTTGTCCATATTGAGCCGCATATGAGTTCAATTGTATTGTAGGCGTCTTAAGTAAAAATACTCCTACTATACGCGAAATATTACGAATGAGGTTGTTGTAAGTTCAGTCGAGACCAATCCTTCGCAACGGACTGCTCGTTTGGATTGGAGTCACATCACAATGATGATGACTTATGCTGATACAACTTAACTTGCTACTTTTATAGTATTACACAACTCAGGTGTGTTTACTCCTCAAGTGTTCCGCAATCATGATTTTTTATGAAGTTTCCAAATATACAAATACCAAGTACAGTACAGGGTTTATTGTATTACTACATACTACATTACATACTACTTCCTTAAATTCTGACGGCTCTCATAATGTCAAATTCTTTAAATCCCAAAAATCCTCTAGCCAAATTCTAATTGAATAAATTGTAATCATATCACTATATTTACTACTCGTGTAGTACACTCACCAATCATGTCGAACATGACAGAAGGATAACCACAAAAACCGGATACTCTTGTATTGTACTACCTTGTTTTGAAAAACTGTCCAAAGTCAATCGGTTGTAGCATTGCAGTAGAGGAAGGCCTTGCCGCTTCGCTGCAGAAAAGTTCTTTTCCCTTGCTTTCGTGTATTTTAAAAGCTTTGATTTAAAATTAGGATGAAACGGAATGCACTTCTGAAACATTCCTAGAATGGCGAAGACATTTGTGGGCTTGCGTCTCAACGATTTTACTTCAAAAAAAAAGAATTTGCTTATGAAATATCCCTTCCATAGCAAAAAAAAATGAGATTTAGAAAATTCTTCAGAAAGAGTATGTTTCTTACGCAATGACGGTATTTAGAATTTGTGTCAATAGATTCAGCGGTATAATTTTGCAGCCATAGTTGGCTTCACCTAATTATGTTTTAGTTTACTTGGTTCTTTTATGTAAGTTATACATACATAATATTCGAATGGATTTCATGGGGAATGCACCGTTTGTTCATACTTCATTCTCATCTGCCCCAAAATTGACAGTTGTACTGTTCCTTGTTGTTAGTAGTAGGAAAGTCGCATTTTGTGTATGTAGTGCTTGTGGAGTTGTAGGACATGCCGCGGCTCATAATGTAGTAACAACGTACTTAGTCTTATGTATAGTCTTCATCATCGCGACTGTTGTTGTGAAACGGTACTTTCATTCAAATGCTTAATGAATATATCAACTCTTAAAGTACCTGTGGAGAGAGACCATCTCACTCACTTTGGTCCATTCCACTCTATTCTATATTCCGTTGTTCTCGAGTATACTCTGTGCTACACTACTGCTACAAATAATAGTAGTCGTCGAGAGTACACTTATAACATGTAGATGACTAACTTTATCTTTTTACGATTTTGGTTAGTTAAGGCAGTGCAGGTTTGTGATGCATTTTATTCGTTGGCAAGTTTTTGTCTCACTCACGAATGAGAATGCGATTCCCTTGTGTATACTATTGCAAAGATCTCAAGTATACAGACACGTACAGTTGGTGGTGGATGGTAAAAAGTAAAACATGTTATTATTAAATTGATGCAGGAGCAGCACAGTGCACACAGTGTGTATTGCGTATTGCAAGAAATCTGTTGTTGACCTATAAATGGATCTTCATGACTTGGAGTATTTTTACACCCATGTACAACAATAATAGCAATAGTTTCTACTTTTGGCTCACGATGTGAGAGTCGGTCACACAGCAAATAGCAAATAGCAATGTAATATAATGAGTGTTTGAGAAATGGGTGTTCAGGTTAAGGGGTGGCTCAATTTATTCAAAAGTGTTGAACCCACACTCCTTAAATCTTGTTTCATTTAATTGGAGTCACTTATGGATAATAACAATTGGATGACGTTCTATTTTAATACACGATTAAATACACAATATGTTTCAGTGGACCCACTATCGAATAATGCCAGATTGTATTTCCAGTTTCCTATTATTGTCATCCTCTCGTTAAACTTCGAATTTTACCCTGTCCGTATGAACTCTGAACTGTACACAAAGGCCTGAGCCCGAGGCAATGTACTTTCTCCATTGATCAAATGGAGAAAGCAGACTCGAGGCTAACTGCACTGTCTGGTATTAAGCCGAAAAAAAGGTACAGTTCAGAGGAAATGATTTCTAGAAATATTTTCTTTGTCAGTTTGATGTAAAACGGTGGCGTGCAGACACTCCTTGCACACAGCTTTGCTGCATGGTGAGGGTGTGATCCATTGGATAGACATGATCTACTGGTTGCTTTAAATACATTGACGTCCGCTTCCACTAGCCACTAGGACTTTGTCCTAATTCTTGCGGTACCTTGTCTAAGGCAAATCCATACTATATCTGAATTGTGTTGCGACTGTATTTTACCGCCAAATATTGAATGGCTGTGTTTTTTAAAATCAATTTTTGATGCCTTGCAATCCTGACAAAAAAAAACTCGATTGAAATTGGTTTGAATACATAGAACACGAGGACAGACATTCTCTGGTACAATGTGTCTACTAGGAAGGTACATATTTCTTTTGGAATACGACACGTGGATGAACGAGTATCTGTAGAGTAGGAATAGAAAGACAAGTCATGGAATGGAAGAAGACAGGATCAG
Organism: Protaphorura tricampata; assembly: GCA_034698835.1. Lineage (NCBI taxonomy): Eukaryota > Metazoa > Arthropoda > Collembola > Poduromorpha > Onychiuridae > Protaphorura > Protaphorura tricampata. Next base: position 15,816 of record JAQGCB010000452.1, read on the forward strand.
GTCAGCTGAATATACAACAGAGAATAGGGCCTAAATCCAAAAGCCGCACGGCATTGCAGTGCATTGGGATTCTCGGTGGCGGCTACGACATATCTTCACTTGACTTGATTCTTCTTGAGATCTCATTCTTTCTTCACATCTCAAAGGAGATTTTTTTTTCTCCGCTTCTTGTACGTAACATCACTCGTTTGTATCCAAAATGCCCATGCCTGCCTACCCTGTCTGACTATTCCTAGCCTTCTTTTTTAACTCGAAAGGATATTTTGGCTTCTTTCTATTTCTTATACACGTTTTTCTTTACTTTATTCTGTTCTGTTAGTAAAGGCTTAGGCTGTGAAATGTTGTGTTCGCTCGCATTAGTATGAGTTGGGAGAGAGAGAGAGAGAGAGCATTCCACAATTTCCCATCCATAATGTATGTAGCAGAGTAGAGCACGGATCACTCACTCTACTATGTTATGTGTACATGTAGCTAAGACGGCACGGCATATTTGAGTAACAAGGTTCACTATATTGCTATTACTATTGCTTTCCTACCCAAGACGCTGTTGTGTTGTGCTGTGCTGTTATTCCCGTTACCTCTTTTCAGTGACTACAGTAGTGTACAAAGTAACCTAGAACGAAGAGAGAGAGAGAGAAAAGCACCCAAATTACTACTGCTTTGCTTTTCCTTGCTTTTGCTACTTTACTGTGCATTTATCGATTGAAGTAGTAGTAGTAGTTGGGATTGCGTTAAAGGAAGAGGAGAAAATGCATGGAGTAGCGGATATGAGAGAGTGTACAAAACACATCCACAGCACAGCACAGCACAGCACAGGGTGGACTACACTACACTATGAGTACTACATTTTGACAGGAGCAATATCTCGGAACGAATGAGACGGGTTTCACTCTCTCCTCTCCTATTCCATCTTCTAAACCGACCAACGACTGCGATAAAAACACCGAACTACTATATATGGTATTTACAGGGTGGTGCCAAACTAATCGCTCTAACTTCATATGACTCTAATTCCAAAACCTTTGGATTACCGATACCGATTCCCACGGAATTAGCACCCTCGGACATGGCATAGACCAAGGACGGGTCTGAATTTAATGACTGGTTTTTCTGATTGAAATGAGTTTGGGAAATACATTGACACATTTATCGGACAATTGTTCAATAACCCTGACAAATCACACCTAAATGACCTAAATATTCGTATTTATTGACTCATCAGAATTTACGAATGTATGCTCTATCGGATGCAAAGTCATGTCAATTCACTTGTGGTTCATTTTTTGAAACTGTAATTCTTAAAAGTGCGAAAGGGTTAATCCCGATCCACCCCGTATAAAATTATCCATGCCTGGACGACGAAGCAAGTCAAACTCCAAACCTTTCCATTCGTTCACAACATAATGATATAACCGAGTTTTTGAACGACTGAGATGAAATACATGAGAAGGACTGACTTTGACTATGTGTGAGTGTGAGTGTGAAGAGCTAACGAGTTTGACAAATGCACCGCACTGACTAAATTCCACGTGACATTCCAAAAACCAGATGCAATTTTGTGAATATTCCATCCATACATACACGGTGTGTGTGTGTGTGAGTCTGTGAAAGCCCAACCCATGCATGGCATGTGAATCCATAGAACCGAACCCAAGACCCGAATAACCCTTAGGGAGGATGTCAGTCAAGGGCCCAGAGCACAACAGGAAAACACATACACATACATACACAGACATCCGACCGAATCAGGCAAAAAGAGACCCTTCCCTTCTTTCCATCCATCCAAACAATAAATATTCCCACGAATACTACTCAACTAACTCACACACAAAAATGAACGAATGACTACTATAATAAAGTATAAAGCACAAGGAGAATGCTCTTTAATAATATTACTGAACTGAACTCAACTGACTGACTACATAAGCGGGTAGGGGTGTGCAGACGTATAAGGTCTCACTCATTTGAGGTTCCCACAATGCATCATAATATGTTGTGTAGTTTTCACTCATCTCTCCAAACATCACAAGCACACAAGAAGTAATAAGTAATACACTACACGCATCCGTACCACTCCATATACACAAAAATGAATTATTTCCTAATATGGTCGATATACATGTACATACATTTCATACAAATCCAACAACAAACCAGTCAACAATGTCAGGGATGGAATACTGTACGAAACATTTGGTGTCCTTTGGTTTGCTTACAACGTTTAGAAATATGAAAAGTCCTACTTGAACAACAATGACGGACTCTCTTCAACTAATTCCATTCCATTCCATGCATTTCATTTCAATTCTTGAGCAAGTATTATATTTTACAGTTTCTAAGCACACACATGTGGACAAAGTTTTTCGAATGGGTTGTGCCGTGCCCTTTTTGAATGTGTCAATGTAATGTGTTAGTCTCATTCTCATCGAGTCGCGTTCTTTCGTCCTTCCTCAGTCAAGACCCGTCACTCTGTCATGTCACATGAAAATAACCAATGTGGTCAATAATGCTAACTCTACTATTCCGTGCCCCTTCTTAACTAACCAGGGAGGGGAACTTAATTCTCAAATTACATGGGCTGGCATAAGGTGAACTTATAATAAGGACAGGACAGAGGACAGAGGAGATATGTAGATTAAAGATGTATTATGTTGTTTGCTATGGTTTCCTTTTCCTTTCTTAATGACATGGTATGCTATATGCCATGACATGGTGGTGGTCAACTAACTATTAGTGCGTGGAATTGGAATGGGGTTTTGTGAAATCAATTTTCGATTGCTAACTCTTTTTTTTTATTTTGTCTAGGAAGGAAAGCAACGAGCCACCGCACCGAGAACTCGACAAACATGTAGTACAGTGGTAAGAATGGCACGGGGGAAAAGCAATCGGGAATCGGTTTGGGTTTTGGATGGATATATTATGATTTGGTGCTATACTTATGTTAGATATCATGGAACGACATGTGTGCATTGTGTACGTACGTACGTATAGTGTAGAGTGTAGTCCTAGACGTTCGTTCGTACGTACAGTGTGGTTTCTATCGATTCAATTGTCGTACAAAAACGAAAGGGTAAACTGAACAGTATACATACATGGTTAGTTGTATGGTATGAAGGAATAAGACGGAACCGAGACATTGACAGTCCATGCAAAATGTGAAGAGGTAGTTTTTTGGTTTGGTGGCAGTTGCCAGTGGTCATTTCCCCATTACTAATTGATAAAGAATCATATATATGTATGCATACGTACGTACGTACGGTTGGTCGTGCCGGGTCGTAACTTAAGTATGTAATCTAAAATACTTCACCAACCCATCAACCCATCAAGGGAAAAACTTATAAAGAAGTGTATAATATAGCAAGTTAGTGAGAGTCCAGTCTGTCAAAGTCAAAGTAGGTCGATCGGGTGGTAAAGTAAGGTAGAGTATGTATGTAGTTGGCCCGTTCGGGTTTCGTTTCATTTGGTGTTGTGGATACAGAAAATTGAAATGATTGGCTAAAGACGTTTAAATAGTTGAAGAGAAGGTGAGGTGAGTTTATGAAATGATTATCTTGAGCACGCATATTTATACATAGTACAAACAATACAACGAATACACCTTAACTTCTTAGCTTTAGCTTTAGCCCTTTAGCTTAACTCACCGTTTTTTTTCTCCAAGGTTAGTGGTTTACAAAATCCAAAAGACTCTAATATGAATGAGTTTCTTCATGGCGAAAAACAAATGCCCACAAAACAAAACAAAGTGAAGTGTGGAGAGAGGGAAGAAAAAAAAAGGCTCCTTGACTGTCACGATGGAGAAAGTCCAAGTCCGAACACATGCATATTATGGATAAGTAGGAGGAAAAGCACTAGCACGAGTACGTACGTAACGTAACGTAACGTAGTATGCACGTTAACGTACCACAACACCGGCACGGCACTCTCCTTTCTTTTCTACCCCAGTATTGGCATTCGTTTCGCTGGCATGTGTGTGACTTTCACGCTTCCACTTTCAACTAAAATTCCTTTCCCTCCGTATTATTCGTACATACGTTACGTATAAATAACTTTCTCAATGTAAATACACAATACAAACTATGCTTTCCTTGTGTACTTTCTCCCCTACCATGGCACAAGTCAATTTCTCTCACTGTCTTCAACCGGAGAAAGTCTTTCTTTGTCTCCAAATGTCATACATCCATCCTGATTGTTGTGCCCAGGAACTCCATCATGATTTTTTTTCTCCTCGTGTATAAAAATGTGAAAGATGACGAATCATGAATGTGTACTATGTGTATACATGTATGTATTTGATTTCTTTTTAGCACAAAAATGGAAATGTTTTTAACTTTTTCAATATGATCGAAGTTCCGTGTATTCTATGCTATTCTCGTACCTCTCTTTTCTCTCTCTCACTCAGATGAGTAATGTGAAGAATGTTGTTGTCAGAAAATGACCCAAGGTTGATTTACATGATGTATGAGAGGAAGCACGTTTTGGATTGGATTGAATTGAGCGTATGACAGGACTCCGTCCTCTCTCTAGCCCTCCAACTCTTCAACTGACTCAACTGATCCATTCCATGGGAAACACCTCGCCTCACGCTCCCGATCAACGTACAAAAACACCACACACAGAATCAGTCCACACACCAAAACCCTCACACACACAAAAAAAGGAGCAAAGGCAAAGGCAAAGGCAATGGGCAAAGCAACCTCTTATGGAATATTAGGAAGGACCTCAACTCAACTTATACATACAGGGTGGGTCAATCGTAATGTTCTCACTTGGAAAATGTGTACACTTACTGATAAGTCGATGGGCATTTCAATAATGTACTCTGCGGAGTGAGGAGTTATATAAAAATTTATTGGAACCATTAATTTAAAGACATTCGTAATTATTGTTTTATTTTTTAATCAAATTCGTGGACAAGATAAGTGCACCAATGTTATTTTTAAAAAAACAGCCGTAGATCATCGCGTATTTTTAGAGGATTGGTTGGCTTTCAACTCCACCTTGTATGAGAGGATAGCCCTATCGCATATAGGATTATTTAATGGAATCGCAAAAAATAATTTGGTGATGAGATGAGACGAGGAATTTCATCTCCCGATTATAGTCCTGTATAATTTTATAACAATATTTGCACACAAGCTCAATCAGTCAGGTTTGAACAAAATTGTTGTCAATTATTCTAACTCTCCTGGTTCGTTTTGCAAGCTATAGTGAGGTTAGATTCCTTCGGAAGTCTCGTATAATAGAACACACCGTGTAGCTGCCTGTTCACATTTTTGTGTTCAAAATGTCGTCCGATTATTCCATGGAAATCCAAAATAACGTTTTTGCATAAATCTAACATTTTGTTATTCAGTTTAAATTCTTAGAGTGAGAATGTTTTTATTGATCCACCCTGTACTATGTATAGTACAACATACAAGGTGTATGCATGCATTCACTTACTCACATTGTATAAAAGTTGAAGGAAAGAGTTAGAGAGAAAAGTCCAACGTTAACTCTTTTTTTTCCTCATCCCTTCCACATGGAGTTTGTTGTGTGTAGAGTGTGACCATGGCATGGTATTTGGTATGTAATGTATGTATGTAATGCACATCATCCTTCATTCATGAAACTTGTCCTACCTCCTCAGACCACCAGTACAATCGGACTATGCTTCTAGTGAATCGGACAAGTTATTTTTTTCTTCTTCTTCTCTTCTAACTTCTTTTTCTCAAAAGACTACAAAATATTATTTCATACAACATGAGTCGAGTTCGAGTCCACATGTCATGCCGCGTAGGGTTAGAGTTAGATCTACAAATGTGTATGTATGGCGGACGATGACTAGTAGACTTACTTTTGCCTTTCGACATATCCACAACATATTACACGTTCGCATTTTGGAAGGATGATGATGAAGTTGGTTTCGTTCAAATCAGTAGAGTAAAATAACCGTAGCCAACCTACTAGCCGTAAGTCAAACCTTTGCTCTTGCTACATTTTGTCTGTCTGTCTGTCTCTGCCTGGCTGGTTAGTCTTTCCTATTTTAACCCTGTAAAGTGGGTAGAGTTAGTATTGTATTTTCTGTTGTACAAAATGCCCACTCTCTCATTTCATTTCATTTCTCTTTTAGTCTGTCCTCGGGTTCAACCCAAGTAGTAGTAGTACATACTTTGTTGTACAGTGCCATATAATAGGGATCTAGTGGGGTCGGTCGGGTGGAGAGACACGACCCCCTAATATAACGGGCACTCCCTATCTCCCATGCGGTCCGTTTTCTGTGACGTAGGAGAGCACGTGCAAGTGCCACATGGGGTGGCTCGACCAATGAAAACCTTTCCGACTCCCCAATCAAAACCTTTCCGACTCCCCAATCAGGACAAGGCAGAACAGGGGGGAGTGATGGTCTGAGCCAATCCATGCTACCTAACACAGGG
>JAQGCB010000453.1:0-22216 GCA_034698835.1 Protaphorura tricampata
CCGATCTCTTACGTTCCTTATTTCGAAAAAGAACACTTAAAAATAATTTAGCGTTTCCACTTAAGTACGTAGTCTTTTCAGACACCAACCCAGCTGTGTGCCTTGTGCTTGCTGTGCAAAGTTGTAGTAAAAAGTAGAAATGTGACTGTTGGAAAGGACATATTTTTTTATTAGTATCATCATCATCTCGCCCGAGCGAACTCTCAAACAGACAACCAACTGCTGGCTCTAGTTTCACAGTAATTAGTGTCATCCCGTAGTGACGTGAACGCGACCATCATCATGTTGTCGACAAGTCCATGGACCAGTATACACGAACACGACCTTTATTAACAGTACGAGTTGTCCTTATAATATTGGATTCCCCACGGACCGTTTTTTCCCCAACATTTGAGGCATTTTCACATATTTTCCTTCAATTACATTCCAATTAAGTTAAATTACACTTTTAATTACTTGGGGTTGTTAAGATTACACCCTTGGACTTTCTCTTCGTAATTAAGAGGACATTCTGCCTTATGAGTTTTGTAGAATCGAAGGACTTGATGACTTGATGATCGGTTCCGATAGTGAAAGTTTTGCTTTCACCCTTTGAATGAAGTGCAAGGGCGAAGGTAAAAGTCTTCCTGCCTAAAAACTTTACTTTACTTTACTTGGTTATGGGTTGAAAGTAAAAATAGTGAGCTGAGCTTAGAGTCTTAATGCTCAAGTACGAAGTTTGTAAATGTCATTCGTGAAGGGTTTTTAGAGCGAAACGCTAAGGTCGTGTCGTTCAAAGACTCATGCCTGCCGCGAACGAACGGGATGAGAGAAAAGCTTAGTTAGACTCTCGTAAATTAAATTTGGATTTTGAGACGCAAATCTTCCTCATAGTTTGTTGAGCGTGAACTATCCTATCCTATGAAGGAAAACCTGACCTTAAGCTGTTGAAGATCGAAGAGAATCTTGAGTCGAGTGTCAAAACCAGCTTTAGGCAGGGCAGGGCAGAGCTTGTCATTATCCGTGCAAGCAAGCAGGACTGCGTGCATGCTTCTGTCACACAAAAATAACTTTATTAGCACGTCAAAAGTCTGTGATAGGCAGGCCAGGCAGGCAGGGTGAGATGGATTCCTGTCTTAAATATAATTTTCTCCAATTTCATTTTCTAAAAAAAAACTGCGGAAGAAAAGAAGTCAGTTCAGTTAGTACTAGGAACTGTAACGTGGTTGACTTCCTAGCCAGCTTCATTTCTAATTTGATCCCTGAAAGGAAAATTTACAAGTGATGACTTTTGATGCGGGTTGAGATGGTCTAACTGTGAGATGACACTCTGATGAGTCAAGAGAGAAAGAAAGTCTTGTGTGTGTGTGTGCTAATTGAACATGGGTTTTCTCTTCTTCTAACCAGTGCGTCAGCTACAAAGTTTCTTTCATCTCTAATTTCGTCCTCTTGGCTTTTTTGGCTTGGGTTTCACGAGATTCCAGATTGTATGTTTCAGTTATGACCGGGAAGAGAAAGAATACTAAAAAAAAACTTTTACTACTTTTGTGAAAGTAAAAGTTGGAGAGAAAGAGGAGTGCAAGGACAGTGGAGATAAGTAAATGGGTATTCGTATTCTTGTGCAAAACCTCGCTATAGCATACCAAGGACAAACTTAGCCTCGTTTGAGAGAACAAATTCTGAATAGCTTGAAGGACAGCAGTCCAATTTAAAAATACATGTTATATCGAACACTCAATACAACGTATTTATTTTCTAACATCTGACAGTACGTTATAAGGAGGTTGGACTCTAGTAAGTAATGTAATGCTGTGTTGGCGATTTACGACGAATGAGGTTGGTTGGTTCTTTCACAACTGAGTGAACACATGAATAAAAGGACCATGGTTTTGTGACTAGTCCTACTACAGTCTGTCTCTGTACTGTACAGTACGGATGGTGGAGGTTTAGAATGGAATTGGTGAAGGAAAAGAGTATTTGCGTGTCATCCGTCATGCGGAAATGATACGATTTTAGATTTTGGTTGTACGGTTTTATGGATCGAAATCCGTTTACCCACGCCAGTGGTTGGATATATGGATAAAAATTGAACAAGGTACGTACACTGGCTAGAAGGGGGGTTGAGGACTGCACTGGTGTAAAATAAAAATTGTAATGTGATATGATAACTTGGTTTGGTTGGAATACAATACAATACATGAATAGATAGCATTACTATTGTACATACGATTTTAAGGGTACCACCCAATACGTCAGAAGATATTTATTGGAGTACGTATTCGTATTGTTATCGAATATAATATTTTGCGGTAATTGGACCAACAAGAACAACACACCTGTCATGAAACGTATGTAACTTTTGGAACACCTAACGTATGTAGGTATTCTGTACTTTTTCTGACTCAACAACGTTGACCTTTTGAACTTCTTTGTGAGTGGTTGGTTGGTTGGTTGGTTGGTGGGTTCCTTTAGTCGGCATGAAACCATTTTCCACATGAACTATTGCAATTCTTCCATTCCAATCCCAAAGAACATTTTTCACTACCATGTGACACTCCCTCAAAACAAGTGAGGCTGAACGTTGCGTTGTTCCTAGAGCCAGAGATCGAAGGAATAAAGAGAAAGTACTCGCGTACAGTACACAGTACCGTGTATGGAAAGTCTCTAAGTTTCTACAAATCGTACTGGTATATACTTACGTCTGAAACTTGCTCCTTGTAATATATTCCACAATTTGTCTCAAATCAGGGATGATTTGTCATGGGCGTCATAGTCATAATTGTAAATATTTACAAGTACAACGTATATGAGTGTGGATTAATTCATTCTACACACAATGAGACAGTGACACAAAAATAGGACACGTTACAACTCCAATCATACGCTTGTCACTCATAATATTATTTCATTTCCTAGGGAAATATCATTCCCTAGTTATGTAGTCGTCTCATTCTTATAACACCGCGCTGCCTTGTCTAGTACTTTGATATGACAAGGACCTACCACTCGGTCAATATTTTTTGGGTTGAAATTGTAAAAGACGAAAGGTGAAATTGTTCTATGTAATTAGGTTTGTGAGATAACTCGTAGCAAACCAAAAGCTACTGCAGTCGCCTTGGGTAATTTACAAATGCAAAAAAAAAATGCTTTCTATTTGACAACACGTAAGCATAGAGCTCAAATTCGGTAACGTCCCTTCGCGTTAAGAATATTTATCATTTGTGTAGTCTAGTAGGAAGGTGCGATGGCCGGAACTGGGAATTGTTCATGGAAATGTAAAACATTTCCTCATGAGTTGAGTTGACATGAGAGCGGGACAGGGACAGCAACAGCACATGTTTTCATACTTGGTTGGCAAGAAAGAAAGATGAAATGAAAAGTCAGGGGAAAATTGACATTAAAATTCGGAGTGTGGCTCAAGAGTCTAACGTGGTGAGGATATGGATGACATTACATGCTGTGCGGCATGCCGGTGGTGCTGTATGTTGGTACGGGAGCTCACGCATAAACATGCGAGTACTTTATGATGATTCAGATCCAGGCGTGCATGGGAAATGTCCTTTTGTTTGTGTGTATCACGAACGATCACGATATCACGAATAGTATCTTGGCTATAAATAAGAGGATATGAAATGTACACCAATGTGTGTATGGGAATGTCCTTACATTACAGCATCACAGTCAGAGACATGGGAAGAAAGGCCGTAGAACATCTTGTTTTCAGGAGAGAAAGTTAATGTTCATAGTTGTATTTGCAATTTGTTAAGGGTGTGTCAAAAAATGTGTCCGTGAAAGCGTTGACAGCAGGCTGGCCAACTTGTGATAGTACTTTTAATAAAACGAAACTTCTTTAAGGCAACCACTGTTGAGATTTTGGTCATTTGGTCGAAATTTCACAGGAATGTCGAAATTGAACGATTAAAATTTAATGCGGAAAATTTTGTTGATTAAAAAAATGCATTTAGCAATAGTTTAATCAAGGCTCGGAAATATTTTTTTGATTATGCGTTGTACAAAATTATGAAACTGCTCTACAGTGTCCCGGCGAGCTGGAAAGGGTATCGACAAATGAAATGCATGTTCTATTGCATTAGGACTAAATTTTAATTTTTCCTTGAAGAATTTTTGAAATCTTTCTCTTTGAAACACCCTAAACAGCAAGGGAGTGAGACTCGTAGTTGAAGTCAAGCCCTTTTGGTTGGTCATACCAAGTTTTTTTTCTCCTTTAGTCTCTTTTTTTGAATCCTGTTGTTCCTCATTCCAAACTTTGGTCACGAACTGTGATTCCCAGAAACCATATGGAGGAGGAGTACTATTTGGAGTTAGGTATTTTTTTTGGAAGAAGTTGATGCCCAGCTCTCGAAAGAGAAAAAAAGAAAGGAGAAAGGAGCGGAGAGTGCAAAAAAAGGATTTGGAGAGCGCAATGATCAAAGCTCCACGCACACACACGTGTGTTTCTTTGGATGTCTTTTCTTTGTTAAGCTTCTTTGAGAGACACACGACGCTTGATGGGAGCATTGCATTGCTCAAGACACTATTCAATCCGAATACATATCCTATGTTCCACCACAAGACTAGACCGACATTCCCTTCCTTCCTTCCTCTTCTATCTTTCTTCGTATTTGAAGGAATCTAAAACTTACTTCAAGAACTCAGTTTGAGTTAAGTATCCTGTTTGGAAACTTTTTATTTACTAAGACGTGTGATGGCGATGGCCAGTTTAGTAGGTACACGAAAAGCACTCTCAGCCAACCCAGTCACAGTCCAGTCTGTCCACGTTTCTGTGACCTAATCCTCTTTGGAGCCATGCTCAGGACACGGAAGCCTAGTCCGTCCGTCCAAAGGACGCACTAATAAATCCCCTTGCATAATTAATGAATTGCGCTTTGAGAATGTATAATGGCGACTGGACACTCCATGCATGTCCGACTTCCTGCTGTAACTGTAACCCGGAGTATGTCCAATATTGAACTCTTCTATCGGCTGAGGCTTAGGCTTATCGGATTATATGTAGAATGTTTTCCAGATTTTTACTTTTACCCTGTACAGAGAGAAAGCATTAGTTTGTCCCATTCCCATTGGTTATTCCAAGTGGTATCATGTCTCTTCATTAACAAATGGCTTGTGAAATAAAGATCATTTGCGCGGAACTTCCTACACGTGCTTCTTATAATATTAGTAATTGATTATGCAAATTCGTATATGATATGATGAGAATTTCTTGAGAAGAAAGAATTGAAATTGGATCCGTCGACTCAACTCGCTATAGTATTTTGTATTCGTATTAAGTTTTGACTTTCGAATGTGACAAAGGATGGAGATGAGATTTGATTTCCCTAGATAAGGTATAATGCACTGACTACGTCAATGAAGATATTTCGTATTCGGGCAGGGCATAATTTGGATAGCGAATAAGGCGGCTACTTGTCCAATTCGATTTTAGAATTATCATTCGACTCACACATTCCATCAGCAGGAACGAAGTGAAATGAAATCTTTGTATTTGGAGAAAATTCCAAAAGGAATAATCCTTAGGTGCTATTCCTATAGCACTAGAAAATTATGCTACCTTTATTTCCTTTTTCTTCTCATAACGGCATGTTTTGAGACACGACATTTTGTTATTCTAATACTTTTAAATATTCATAAACTAACTTTCCATTCCCAATTTCTGTAAATGTAAACAATTTTAAGTGCAAGTTCTTGTTTCAAAATTGAAGAAATCCTAGGATCCAAGAATCCAGGAAGTTGAAACTTTGGATAACACGCTAGAGCTTAACTCTAAAAATTTGGATGCCACTGCTGCATTGTACTGCAATGACGTGAATGTCGACAGCCTTGTTGAAACTGAAGGCTTAAGTTGAAACTCCAACGTTAGTTACGAATGCAAACTATGGGAATGCTGGCGAAATGTTTTTGAATATAAATTGGTGTAGAGGAATTTGTACCGTTCCAGTTCCGAATTTCCAGGAAATGCTGTGTCTAAAACAAGTAGATCCTATTTTGATGACTTTTGGGACTCAACTTGTAGAATTTGCATTCATAGGAGTAGTAGGACGACATACGATGACAAAGACATGAGACAATACGAGTCAAACCAAATGAGGGCGAAATTATTTGGATTCCCAATGAGTCTAGTCTCATCTGATAGAATTCCAACGAATACGACTAATGTATTTTACTGTACTTAATTTGTCCTCTCGAGTAACGAATAAAATTATGGGCAGCTAGGTCAGGCTACGTCGACTAGTTCAAAATGTGGAATCGACCAGTCCAATTTATTTTGACATAGTTAGTAGAACATTTAAATTACAGTGAGTTCGCTGTAAATCGAAATTTATATTCAACTAGTGATCAATGTTTATTTACCTGATAAGGAAGATGCTGATCCAAAATAAAAAATAGTCATCGAAAGAAAATATATGAATAAATTGTAGTGCCTGGGGAATTCCTGTCTCTCTGTAATACAGTGGAACTGGAATACAAGATTTGACATGTCATCATCATCTGGTTGTCTCGTCTGATATGACATCTTTGTTGTAATGTGTTACTCATGGCATAGCATGGAAAGATATTTGTGTAGGAGGGCAGACGGCGAGTGTAGAATTTTCAGGAGATGGGATGGGAGCTGACAATTTGGCACATTTGTCACGGTTTAGTTCGTACCAAAGTCGATCTCCTTTTCTTTTTCTTAGAAGGCAAAGGCAAGGAAGCTCTCAACGCCTTTCCAATACTGATGAAGATCGTGACGAAAAGTCCGAACCTTCTTCTTCTTCTTCTTCTCAAGTCACTTGATTGAGTTAAGAAGCCAATATCTTCCTAGCATTGGGTGAATTTATCGTAGCCCTTTTGGCAGTCATCTCCAGGGGGTTTCAAGATAGACTCTTCAACATCCGTTTGCCCTCCTCGTCTCTGTTCTTCTCTTTTGTCGGCGTCTCTCACACTTTCTCCGTACTTTCTCTACTACTTTCCAACAATTTTTAAAATTCTTAAAAAAATGCGAGTTTTAAATACCTTAACTACAACAAATGAAATTATTTTATTTGAGTAAAATTCTCTGCAAAATGTATATCTCATTTTTATCTTGATAACCTAACCCGTTGGGTAATCCAGAAGGTTATGGCACGTAGATTCCCCCTTGAAATTTGATTAGATTAGTAATTCATTTTTCTGTCATGAAGCCACAATACCACAACAGACTGTCAATGCTACCGTGTGACAAGACAAGGTAGCGTCACACAGTATATCATATCATATCATATCTACATTCTCGGTCTGATTAATTTTGACACATCAAAATGGAAAGCTAGAATTCCCAACAGTGGGACTGGGACTCCGTGTGTCTCGGCTCCTCCGACTTGACCTTATGATTGAACTCGTGTCTTGAATTGAGAATCTCAATCGCCCAGACCAATTTATTTTCGGTTACGAGAAAAGCGAAAAGCATGGCGCGTGGAAACCGACGAACTTACGAAGACTGTGTGAGTGACTCCATCTAATTTATTCGCTTATTGCTTTTAGATGAGGTTCTTAATTCAATCATAAGACACTAATTGACATGTGCTACTTTTTGTTTAACGAATTTTGATGTGAGATACGGCTGAGATTCTCCTTCGCGTCGTCGTGACCTCATCTTGAGTTTAATTGACTTCCAGCGAATTAATTAGAATTGCCTAATTTTTCAGAGAACTTTCGCGAATATTAAGCTCGTTTATTAAGAAAGCGTGCTCATATTTCAGTGAAGAATTTATTAAGCAATTTTTGTGCGTACTGAACCAAAATTCGGATAAAAAAAAATCCGAACTAACACAATGTTAGTCCAATTGCACTGGCCAAATGGTGAGGTCTTTTTATGGGTGTATACAAACCAATTTAAAATTAACGTACGAAGGTAAATCTTGTGTAGAAAGACAGTGAGCAGTTTTTCTAAATTTGTTTGAATCTTTAATGGGTCAATAAAAAGGTAGACAATGTGTAGACATCACATGAGATACAAAGTCAATTTTGTAAAGGAGAAAGTTGTTGAATAATGGATGGGTTGACGGAAGGAATAATAAACATGCGAATTTTTCTTGTTTTTTTTCTCTCTCACCAGGTACACCCTGTATTCCAATGGAACACTCTTGATTCACCGAGATTCACTTGAAGAAGGGATTTATAAGTGCCTTGGCAATTTCGTCTCTTACCCGGAGGAAGAGCCACAGATTTATTCGGCCTCTTTAAGAGTCGCATGTAAATAATGCAGGAGTCTTTTTCTTTCTTTCTTTTTTCTTCCCCGTTCGTTCACACGATGTCTTCCCGAGTTAACTTATGACCACCTCTTATATACTTTTTACTTAGACTTTTACTAGACAGACCTTTCTAGTTGAATCTAGTTTCCTCTCCCTAACCCCATAAAAATACGTAAAGGAAAAGTCCAAACGTGAAGGAGAAAGTCAAGTGGGCTTTTCTCCATTTACTTTCACTTCACTTTCACCCCTTTTAACTCCTTGTCCGTATTTTTTTGACCCCTCGTCGTAGCCCGTGGAATGGAAAGGATAGTTTGCCCAGTAGTTATTTTTATTTTATTCACAAGGCTTACACAGTAGAATGGATAAGAATGTGTTGAATTTTTTTTCTTCTCCTTTTTGTTAATGTAATAGATTTGGAACCCTTGGAGAACGGTTCGTTGGACCCAGCGCCTTTCCTTCCTGCCCACAAATTGGCACTGCCAGAAAATACCAAGGCTGAAATTTTTTGTGACAAACCCAAGGGACTTCCAGCTCCTGAGTTGTGGTGGGAGGGCCCCAATGGAAAACGCATTACGAATTCGACTTCAACGGATTTTCGAGTGCGGACTTCTCGAGTCAGAAACTCGAATGTACTCTTGATTGACGTGGTTCGTCCAGAATTGGCCGGAAATTATACCTGTCTCGCCGAGTCAATTGCAGGGATCACTCGAACATATTTTCAACTGGTTGTTACGAGTGAGTACCGTACAATTTATTTTTCTAAGGCGTTTTTGCAATGGGAGACAAAAAGTTATGACCCACCCTATGCGTGAAGTAAGGGCAAAAGTTTCCCCAAGCTATTTCTCTCATGTATGTACGTATGCATTCAAAATTGTACTTTTTGCTACCATTTTATTTAGAGCAATAAGTAGTGCAATTCAATAAAAATTAATGACCTTTTACAAGTGTACCATACTCGTGCACTTCCAATTTAATGTTTTTCTTGGAAAACGGTTTTTTTTTAGTGAAATGGAGAACTTGGCCTTCTCTCTCGGAAGGACTATGACTGTGACTGCGACTGTAGGAATGAGCGTTGGCCAATTGAATTATAAGTGAAGCAAATGGAAAGTGCTATTTAGTTTAATGTTCGTGTTTTTATTTTATTTTACGACAGAAGTCTGAGTTAAGTGAATGACTCCGACTCCGGTCTTACGCTTAGGCTATGCTACGTGTGGATGAGTTAGGAGTCAGGGGAAGGTAGGAAATCCTTAAAGCAGGATTTTGTACTATTACTGTAGATTGTTGTGATTTTGTGACTGACTGGAGAAAACTGGAGGCAATTTTGGGGAACGTGAGAATATAACATACATAACAAGCATAGGGAAGTTCTGGGCTTTGTTGTGATGTGAACATTTGGTAGAAATTGGATTGTTTCGTTTCCCCTCATGTGCATGTGCGTATGGGCTACATGACGTACCGTACCTTCACTTTCACGTATCCCGTCTGGTTTGGTCTGGTCGGTCTTCAAGTTCATTGTATAGTTTTTCGCCCTTCTCCTAATGCCATTAAATATCATGGGTTTCCATATCACCCTCTCACTGCATTTCATATCAGATTTTGGGTCCCAACATTTTCACTGACTCAACTCGACTGACTTGGAGTTGACTTTCCCTTATAAGCAATATTTTTAGGGATTGGACCACCAACCAAAGAGTGAAACTCTTCCGTACTGATACAACTACTCTGCCTTTCCACCCATTCACTAACTTTGAGAATTAAACTCCAACCAAACCTAACCCTAACAGCGTACAGGGTGGTTCAGAGCAGTTTCCCACATCTTATTTTGCTACACCTGCACAAATACAATCCTAAATTTTGAAGAAAAGTGAAATTAATTCGGAAGAGATCTTCAATTTTCTTATAAGTGACTATGAACCTCACTGTACATTACGTGGGGTAGTTATACCTAAAATTTTTGAAATCTTTTAAGTATCTAGAATTTTAAAGAACTCCAGTGTGAGCACACCTAATCTAATCCCAGACATTGTAAAATAGTATTTTAAATGCTCCCTATTTCTCCCCAGGGCTTGACTTCCAGCCCACGACATAGGAAAGTCGTAAAGACAAAAGAAGGGAGAAATGATAATAAAAATAAATTTATTTGGTATAACAGGCCCACCCAGTATTTTAGGACATCCCTTGAGCACCATCGCTGAGGAAGGAGAGATGGCTGCTTTCGTGTGTCAATTCAAAGGAACGGATTTCCCTACAACCCGGATACAATGGCTACGGAATCTTGTTCCGATTCCGAGTGAAATGAAAACAGGGAATGACCTCATGATGTCTTTGGGCTACGCGGCTGCTGATACCTCAAGAATTCAAAACCATGAGAACAATGTCACATTAATAATCAACCCTGTGCACATGTCAGACGTTGGAGAGTATGCTTGTGAAATCATCACGCCTGGTTTTCCTCGTGTCAGGTCTCGTCCAGCTCAACTATTGGTCAAAGGTATTTTTTTTCTCTCCATTCCAGACTTTCTTAAATTAAAGCTAGTTCGAGTTCTATTGGTATTTTTTTTGGTGTTGGTACTTGGTATTGGTGTGTCACGGACATACATGCCATGGCCAAGACCCAAGCACGCGTTCCATCTCGAACCTTATTACGTCCATGCCATTTCCTTCATTTCTCTTCTATTTTTTTTCTGTTCTAGACGTAGAATGGTTGCTTGAAAGACATTGACATGGTATAATAAGTTTACAGCCTTCCAAGTTCCAAAGATGTTTGGTATGGGACGTGATAGTTCCAACAAATTTTCTAGTGGTCAGCACTAAATTCCTTCGTCTGACGGACGATACCCCTGAAATACAAATTTAGCAAATAAACTCACAGTAGTACAGAAGACTAGAATTTTTAGTACTGTGCTGTACTTGTCTGACCAAACCACACTCGTTCGTGCGTTCTTTTTTGTCTATTTGTAAAATCCCACTGGACTGGAGTCTTCTTTAATGAACTACATACGATCTTTGTTTCTTTACAGAGACACTCAAGTTTATGCCGAAACCAATTGACCGTAGACTGGAACTTGGCTCAACGTCAAAAATGCATTGTAAGGCTCATGGTATTCCTCCACCAATTATTCGATGGGCGAAGGTTTCGGTAAGCTCTCGTACACTGGGACTGGGGTTGTTATTTTAAACAATTCTGTACAGGGTGGTTTATAACTCTCACTTTCTCTTTTTAACATAGGAAGGACAACCAGTGTTCAAATGGCCGAGTCATATTCAAGATCAAAACGGAACTCTGTATTTCCAAGAAGTTCAGAAATCAGACCTTGGAATATACACTTGCATTGCCACAAATGCCCAAGGATTCATTAATACCACGATTTACGTTGACGTCATTGGTTAGTTTTTGGTCTTACGTACTTTCACTTGGCTACTGGACTGTACATTGCGTACATATGCACTTGTCGGCTTTTCCTTTCCACAAATCAACTTGTAATTAATTGGCTTGGCTCTTCTGTCCTTGTGCAGTACTTACTTACAAGTCTACATGCTTTGACATGATTTATTTACGTACAAGACCATACCACGGCGTTGCGTTATATTTTTTGTCTTACTGTCTTACAGTTTCGCCAAAATTCTCTGTGACGCCGAGGAATCCAACAGAGGCAGTAGAAGGTCATGCAGTCCTCATTCAATGTAAAGCGGATGGAGATCCAGCTCCAACGATTCAATGGGACAAGGATAATATCATGAATGGGTTTGACCGTAACAGGTAAATATTTAACTTATGAATTTGTACCAGGTTAAACAGATTTGCATTTTACGATTCAGACCGAATTTTTCTATCTACTTTCTCCATTTGAGTTAATGGATAAAGTAGACAATCGGGGCCATTAAGATTCATAGAGTAGAAATTTCATTTGGTTCGTTTTATAACCAACGGAGCCAAATAATGATAGCATCATAAATGCAAATCTTTACAACCAACGGAATCACTAAGAAATTCTAAGTTTTATTTCCAATTTTAATGTGTCTCAATACTAAAGCGAATGAATACTAAAAAATATATTTTTTAAATGTCTCAAAAAGGTTTCAAGTAATGGACAACGGTTCACTGCTAATAACGGAAGTAATTTTGGATGATGTTGGTCGGTATGGGTGCACAGCAGGGAACAGCGGTGGTTTCAAGCGTGAAGAAGTGCGTCTTTTAGTCCGAAGTAAGTTTATGACCTAATATAACGGACTTGGCTTCTCTCGGATGCGGATTTTCCGACTGAGGTATTCAAATGCAACTCCCCATTCCCATTGTGTATGGGAAAGAGGACGACTTGGCTGCTCGTAATTTATACGAGGCTCATAAATAGCAACAATAAAGTGTAATGACTGGAATAAAGTTGACTGAGGCAAACAAAAGATCCGGCGACTTCGACTCAGACCCGCCGACCCAGCCATGTGCAAAAACCTTTCGGCAAGTCTTGTTAGAAGAGAAGACCACATTTGAATTTATTGTTCTTGATGTATTTTTAGCAAATGACGATTTTATGTCCGAATCTCTGGACAATGCCAATGTTATGACGAGGACTGTGTCAATTACCCTGAGTGTCGCAGCTGGATACATGCTTCTTGTCATTGGTCTCATGCTTTGGTGTCGCTACAGGCAATTGAAGAGAAAACAAGCTTACCTTGCTGAAAGTTAGTACTTATGTCATGCCATAAAATCAAATTCAATGTGAAAATTGTAGACTGATTCTGAAAGTAACGCGTATTTGATTTCATAGTACGAAAGGAAGCTGGAGACGCAGAATTGAAAGACGCAAATCCAAATTGTAATGGAAATGGAACTTTACTGATATCTAATGGCCATCCATTCAAGACGGAAAGCTGCCGGTATAATTTTGCACTGTTAACAATTTAATAATTAAAGATTAACGAGTTTAATTTAGAATTCTTGACTGTACGCTGTAGTGATAGTGTAAAGAGTGACGGCGAGACCGGTAAATCGTCTCACAGTTCAACCAAGGTGGTTTCTGCCACGGCTTCCGTGTCTAGTCACCGCTCACAGGCCTCTCAAAATTCAAAGAGATCTGTTGGCTCGAATTACGAGAAAATATCCTCCTCAAGAAATGATCTTCAATTTGTTATGCTTCTTGGTACTAAAATTTAACTTTTGTTTGACCAAAGTCAATTAAAATTCTTTAAGCTTTGTTTTATCACTTACTTATTGAAGTCCTGTTATCTGATTTTAATAGGCCATGGAGATTTTGGGGAAGTATTTTTGGCAAAAGCCAAAAATGTGAGAGAAAGTGAAGAAGAAAGCTTGGTGATGGTGAAAGCACTGCAGACAAGGGAAGAGGCTGCACTCTTTGAGTTCAAGAGAGAACTAGATATGTACCATAAATTGAGTCACGACAATGTTACACGGGTTAGTTTATTTCTACCAATTAATTTTACCAATAGACTCTACACGAAATCTTTACGACTATAACCGTAATCGCCATTTCTTTCACTAACAGCTAGTACGACTTTGTCGAGAAATGGATCCACATTATATGATAATGGAGTATAGTGACTGGGTAAGAAATTCGATGAAAAACGAACGCTTTGGTTTTAGTTTATGACTATTTAACACTAGTTGTATTTTAGGGGGACTTAAAGCAATTTCTTCTCGCAACAAGAAAAGATCATCCACGCGTCCCGAAACCTCCAGTTCTTGTAATGTCACAAATTATTCAAATTGTTACTCAGGTAAGAAATAATCAGCATTTAGCCCATTAAGTTTGTATTTGTATTGCAAACTTTTAAATCAAAACGACATATTTCTTGATTTTCAACATTAACTGACTATTTTCCTTTCAGGTGGCCCTCGGTATGGAGCACTTGTCAAATCACCGTTTCGTCCATAAAGACTTGGCAGCTCGAAACTGTCTAATTTCTTCCGGTCTAAAAATACAAATATCTAATCCTAGTCTCTCTCGGGATACATATGCCAATGAATATTACAAATTTAGAAATCAGGTGAGTACGGAACAACAAAGTTTCTGTTTGATTTTTTGTCGACTTCTTTCTTCAACACTTTCTCCTCTACTTTCTCCTTGACAGATTGTTCCCATCCGGTGGCTTTCTTACGAAGCTGGAGTTGAAGATGACTATTCGACAAAGTCCGACGTGTGGGCCTTCGGTTGTTTAGTTTGGGAAGTCGTTCACCAGGCGGCGATTCCTTTCACAAGTCTAACGAATGAAGCTGTTGTTGAATCTCTTGAAAGAAACTCACTCAAATGGAATTCATCCGAGATGGAGGAACTCGTCCCTAAAAGTCTACAACACTTACTCTCTGAATGTTGGAATCCTTGTCCAAGGGATCGACCAAGTTTTAGTTCGATTGTACTTTCACTCGGTGACATTTCTCGTGAAGATTTTGAGAAATGATTTATAACCTCATTTGATTTTTTTCCCAGTTTCTCGTTTCCACAACTTTCCATGATTCATGGAACTAAAATTCTAACGATGTATATGTACTTATTTATTTATTGTTAGTCTAGACTTACGTATATACACATACAACTACAAAAACTACAATATGCTTCCTGTGTCTATTTAAATTCATGCAAAATGCAAATGCAATGGAATGTTTTTATCTTTGTAAAATTCTATGAAAAGTTTATGGAGTTGTGAGTTGAGAGAGTATGAGCGGAACAAAAGACTATTTTGCCGACAATATTATGCACTACAGTATGCAAATATCTCTTACTTTAAAGTTTTAGTCATTTTGAGCGTATGCCGTCCATTTGAGTGGCAACTTTTTTACATAATTTTCTCTCGGCTAAGACGCATTGGTTTCCCTTAGCACATTTCATTGTCCTACTTGTTATTCAATGGGAAAAGTTTTATGAAATATTTCGGATTATCGATTTGGAATTAATTTAAGTTTGACAAGGAAACCATCTCTCGTGTCAAAATTACAATTTCAAGAATACTAAAAAAATTAAATTCATTGCTTGTCAGATAATGTGAGCACCGGGCACCTGGGGTGGTTTCCCCGTGAGCCCCCTTGCGTAGGAATTCTTCCATGAATTTGTTGAAAGGATTCAGAAGGTAACTTCTCTCTTTCTACCGACCATAAAATGTTTTTATTGATACGTAAGCTGGCGAGAGATTTAAAATTGTAGGAGTCTAAAAGTCTGGATTCTAAGCCAGAATTGCCCAAAACATGTCTTCATGGTCTGGTTGGTTTAAAGGACACACTTTCCCCGGTTTTGTGTGTACATTTGATTTGTGACAGAATATATAGTGGAGTACGATTGCATACATATTCTTTGAGCCTTTCTTGAAAGACATATGTAAGTGCATGCTTACATAAACACACTTCGGAAATCTGTGTCCCATGTTAACATTTCCCTTTTCTAAATTCTATTATGTAGTTAAAGGGCATGGCTCGACTATATTACTTATAGTTTTTTTTATGTAATCCTTCACACATGGTTTGAATTGAACGTGAAAGAATTTAGTTTAGATTGTGAAAGCGTAGCACAGAGCAGTAAAATTGGAATCAGAGCAGTCACTCACTCACTCAAGCACTCTTGCACTGAAGAGTTAATCAAATTGTATGTATTTTACTGAACTACTTTATTTCCTTTACTCACTTGAAGGATTTAAGAGCTAAGTATATTTAACTTCCGGACTGGAGTGTGTCAAATTGCCAAACAGCAAGTACTTAACCTTTGTACTATTTAGGTTCACTTTTTGTACACGCGAAGAGCCAAGTCAAGTCTGAGAAGTATTTGCCTTTTTATATTGTACGTTGGAATGTATTTTAAATTATTTTTTAACGAACGAGGTTAAATGAGTGTGTGGAAGTGAGAGTATGTATTATATAATGATAATGATATATTTAATAGTTAAAACCAGTGCTAAACACACTGTATAATTTAAGTTTAGGCTACTCGATTCACAAAACACAATGTGGTTTCCCAAGGCCTAACAGTTATGTAGTACACGGATACACACACACGGCGACGGCAGTAGGAGCCTTAACCTTTAACCTAATGTATGTATTCTGTCGTAATGTGTCTATTTAACTGAAATGAATGAATGAATGTGCAGGGTTAGCCAAAAGTAACTGTTTTTCGTATGCTTCAGCGTGTACAAGAAAGTTATTTTTTCCCTACCCTGTATTTGCTTTAACTTAATTTACGTAAGTAGAAAATTCTAGTCTATACAAATTACTTGCAGTACGATTTAGATTTCGCCAGACAGGGTTTTTCATAGCATTTTGTCTCTCTGCGGTTAACCCGGGTAGCCAGAAAATTGTGAGATATACATTATGTTGAAAGTTTTCACTCAATAATTTGTTGCACACGGACAACTATGTCAGTTCTACAAAATTTCTTATCCCGGGCATTAGTACTTCTCATTGTAAAATGTATATCTCACTTTTTTCTCACATCCCCCAATATTGGGACCGCAAAGATATGAATTGCCCTGTTATTTTTTAGCCTAGTGAAGAAACTTGTTTGCGTATGAAAGGAAAAAGTATGTATGTGTGATAATAAGTTAAGTATTAAGGTGAAAGCGCACAAATACATATTTGTATTGTTGTAAGAACAATAACTTAATAACTTATTTACATGCTTGTGATTATGTCGGGATTTCCTCTTGCTCTCTTTCCATTGTTCCTATTCTTCTATACACCGAGGGGAATTAAGGGTGACGACGTAGGTAAACTGTCAGATTATTGGATTATTCGTAGACCCACAGTCACAGTCACGGTTTTTCATTCAATGAAACACATTAGATTTGTGAAGACAGGCAAGACTAAAGTGCTATTGTTTCTTTATTAGAGTTAGGGTGTCTGGAACCTGCCAACAATCCGTTTCACTTGTCTGCATGTCTGAGTTGATGTGGAGAAAGTGTACTTTCTCCAGAACTCACTCGTCCATGATTTGCTTTCACTTACCTCACCTTGACTTAACTCCAACCCTTCCATTGTACATACGTACGTACACTAGAATTCCTAAAAGCATTTCTTGAGGGAATTCAAAGTCTTTTGAAGCGTATAAACACTCGACTTTCTTCTTATCGACCTTACTTGTAAGGATTTACCAAAAAGACATGATTTAATATTCAAGGATATTTTAAATTTTACATTTGTCCGGAAGGGAAGGTGAAGTCAACAAACTTTCCTCTCTAGTTTGTTTACTAAACTAAATAATTTGACTAACTTATCCTACAACTTAATCATTTTTCAACCGCAAGGAAACTACGCATTCAATTTTAGGTAATATCAATTGTGACTTTTGGTAAGATCTTGTAACTACGAATAATTCCTTATTTCAAATTGATCATCGTCTGAGGAGCAAGAGACGAATTTCGCACATGTCACAGCACATCACAAAAAAATATGCAATTAGTTAAATACAGACTTCAATGTTCTGGATTTACTAACTTCTAGCCTTTGAACTGTAAAATGTTCTAGGCAACCTTTGAGACTGCTAGTTTGTTGTATTGCTAAGTACATGCATAGAATTTTAGTCTTTGTCGTCGACCTTAATATATTTGCTTGTGTCGTTTGTGTGTTGTACCGTACGCGTACGTACGTACAGTACATAGTCCGTCGTAGTATTTGTGTTGTTTTTGTCAGTAATTAAGCCAAGAAGTTGAGGTCTCTTTGAAGTTTGCTTTGAGAAATGCGGCGTAAATTGTAATGTACCATATGATTATATGCATACTAATACTATATAGAGTCTGTACACTAGTTAGTGTGCACAGTACAAAATTTTCTTGGAAAGATTGGAAGCCTGCAAAGTTTCACTATCCAACTAATTTGACGTTGTCAAGTGCGTCCAAAAACAAGTAATTATAAGTTGAAACTATTCAGACGACTATAATGAGTGAATTGGTCTAAGCACGTGCCATATTAATGCTAGACGCTGATTCTGTGTGTATATAGTAAATACAAATATTAGTGTTTAGCTCTTGAAAACTTGTATAAAATATTGGTAAGATAGATGGAAGTTATGTACTTAACAAGTCTAAACTAATTTCATAAATTATAATGAACGAATTCTAATATTACGTACTGTGTAAATCATAAGAAAACTAACCAGCCGAATAATTAAACTGTTCGCCGTCGGCATCATTTGTATCGTACGTATGACTCGACTCGAAAAATTCTTTAACCTCCTTGTTTTATTTATGTATTTATTTGTGCGTGTCTTCCTTACAATGAAATAGTGAAATTAGGAAATATCTTTGAAATTGAATAAAAAAAGGGGTACATTTGCTTCTTTTCCTTTTCAACAAATATTTGAAATTATTTGTAGATATCAAGCACATGGGAATTTTTTGACTCTATTTTTTTCACCTGCGCCAGGAATAGGTACTCTGAATCTGAATGTTGGAAAATTCGGATGAACTGCGATTTGTGATTCATTCACTCGATCAGTTTAAAAATAGAAAATTGCGACGCGATATAAAATTAAAAATACATTTTGAGCTCTCGGCTAACTTTGGACATTATTTTTAAAACGGGATTTCTGATTACTGGTATGAATCCTTCCCTGGTGTTTACGAATGTACTAATAGAGTCTCGATGACAGGAGTTTCTGATACGGTTCATTTGAGTAGAATTTTAATGTAGTTAATATGTACAAGTAACTCAGCAGCTTTTCGGCGCCTTGAACCTTAGTACTGCACATTTCCGCGAAAACAGCGTAGTACCCGCAGCCGACAGAATACACTGATATGAACCGCGGCATCAAAAGTGAGTTCATTAGAATTCAAGTCCAGATGTTATTTTACGACTTCATCTGCAATGCTGTAAAAAAACAAATCTGAGAAAATAATTTTGAATGATCGGAATGTCAGTACGTACATCTGTTTCCGGCTACTGGGCGATTGTTTCCGGCGATTGTCTTCTGAAGGATGTGTTTTATTCATGAGTCACAAGAATATTTAGCATCACTCGCTGTACGAGTCTATGGTTTTTTCCTTCATTTAGCTCGTATATAAATTGAAAATTATGGTAACGAAGGCAAAACGAATGGACTTTCTTTGCATTTCGTGTTCTTTTAATGCTACGTAATCATTGACCCCGCAAATCTCTGCTGGGCTTGGAGTTAGATATTTCTGTGCAATTCATGCACCAATTCATACAAGTAATGATCATTGCGCGTCTACCCCCTCCTGATATTTTTCTGAGGTCTGCACAGGGCATGCATTCATGGTTTTAGTACACGATCCAAGTAAAAAATTAAAAGCGGAAAGATGAACTTTATTAGTATTTTGAATGGCGGGCCCGTGTGTCTATAAATGTTGAAGTTTTGGTAAATTACATTAAAAACCTCTCCAAGTTTCAGAACTTACGTTTTGGTTTAAGCACTCGCAATAAAATTCTAACGGACTCGTAAAGAACATTGTACTTTCTGGTTGAAGAGTAGAATCCTTGGAATTACAGTACTTGTTAAAGTTAGAGTTTCCGGTTCACAAACGTGACTTTACTTTTCCTCATCCCCAACGACCGACCGATACTACCTCTCATCTTATCTTATCTGAAAGAATGAGTAAGTTGCAAAGTTGCGAGGTTACTACGTTATCTGTATGTGTATATTTCTCGGATTCTACCGTTCTGTCAGTACAATGTAATGTAATGCAAAAAAAGGTCGAAAAAAAAAAGAATTCACTATAGTATAGTGAGTGGCTGGTAACTGTAACCTGGGTTGGTTAGTTCAATCGATTTCATTTAGTTAAGTTGTGGGAAAAGTTGTTCAAGGCGGAAACGAGTGTTCTCCAGGAGGAAAAAGAAAGTTTGCTCTCTTGAGGAGGAAACTGTTTTGACAGTGGAGCATAGCACACAGAAGAAGGAAAAGGAAAGCCTCCAAATGCCATTACGTTGATGAATAACTGCCAATCGTCTCTTCACTTTTTTTTCATCGTGTGTAATCAAGGGAACGAGTCAATCCCTGGCTGCTGCTGCTGCTTCTTCTTCTTTACCATACATACCTTCTCAGTCCTATTCAATTTTTGTGAAGAAAAAAAATTAACACATGATTCTTTTTCTTAAGAAAATCAAAAGGGCTAAGCTTTCTTAGAAAATGTAAAGATAAAAGATTCTTTGATGACCGGTGGGCGGCCGCCAAGGTTTCACTCCAATTCCTTCAAGCTTGGATTAAATGCACAGTGTAATGTTCATATTATCCAAATGAATAAATCCTCATGAAAAGCAAGTTGTATAAAAGCAATGCCACCGATGCGATGGCAAAGCCAGCCGCTAAAAGATTACTTTCTTTGTGCAAAAATTCAAAGGGGATAGACGGGCGCCCTGGAATCATTAAGTGTATATTTCGTGCTCAAAGAAATTCTCTGAAACATGCATAATAAACATCCAGATTTTAACGAAATGCGTGCATTTAAGCCATTACCATATTCATGTACGATTTCGATACATTATCCTGTTTACGAGGTATTATGTATATAAGGGAGTATTTAATGTGCACAAATGACGTGAATAGAATCTGCAATAATGAGATCTGAAGAATCCTAATTGGGCGTAGGACCTTCAGGTAAACTGAAATAATGAGGGGCACATATACATACATATTTTTTCTATTGTAAAAGAAGCTAGGTACCCTTTGGGAGTTTTTATACAATTATCAGCACTCAGAATTTCAATAACAGGTTTGAGAGAAAATGTATATCCAGAAGTATCATGTTCTCATTACAAATAATGAGAAAAATTAGAGTCAATTTACCAGGTAATTCAGTCCCTTGGATAAAATTAGACCCGGTAGGAAGGCTTTCCAAATCTTAACGAGACAGTAAATTGGAAGTTATCATCTTTTGCTGTTTGTAAACAAAAGTCTTCTTAGAAAAATATAATTTATGAAGGTGTAATTGAGCACAAAACTCAACCATTAAAGATAATTATATAAATTCGGATACAAATTATACGAATTTTAAATAAATTCTGTACTGAATGAATCATCCTACTTTTTCCTGGTAGTTTTGGGATTGTCAAAAAGAAGTTGTGAATCATAGAAGCGGAAGCTATTTTAATGACGTCTTTGTATAAATCAGTTCGTGTAATTTAAAATCCGAGGATTTGAAAGTAAAAAAATAACAGAGATTTCTTCTGCTGTTTCCTGGCCACGTGGGTCGCTCGAGCTAGGACGAATCGGAAAAATCAGCTCATATTATTGGAGTCCAAGCGAGCGGAAGCGCCTCCAGCGTTTTCAATCTTGATGCGGAAATGGACCTCGTAGAATAAACATTGGACAGTGGCTGTGTTAGCATAGGACGAATGAACTTTCGTTGGCAGAATTTCCAATCTCCCTTAACATACAACAATTGCATTTTCATTGTGTAATATTTTAACATAAAATTTGATAGGAAAGGATTTGAGCCCTAGAAATTGGGTCGATATTTAATTCGGCGTCGAGATTAAATTACCTCCAGTACAGCCATTACAAAGAAATGCGTTCATAAATACACATGACCATTAGCTCATCACGACTGATACGTTGCTCAATACTAAATATCCGCAATGCTTTCTCGTTGTTATATTTTAGGGGAACAATTTAAGTTGGTCTTCTTGACATCATCAAAAACTTATTTAGAAAGTGAAAAGTCATGTTCCTTTCCAACTACCCATATAATATCCACTACGCTGTGCCGCCCCTGTTGTAAATCTTAGTGATTTTGTACTAGTTGGCCCAATAAGACGAGAAAAGGGAAAAAGTGGCGAACGCGAATGCGAGTGCAGTGCTAGCTGGTTGAATTGATTTCAGTGTCGAGCTGAATTGCTTTGAAAAAGTAAACTAACTGATGCTCAAGGGTGAGCTTTCTCTGATTGAATGGTTTGGTATTGTAGAAAGATACTTTGGAGTTCTGAGTCTTCACTCGTCAGCACTTCTTGAGTGTATTGTCATCCGCCCAGCACATACTTTTCCTCAAAAAAGAGAGCAGGAATCCAATGTTACTCTATCTAGTCTGAGTCCGTCTCCAACTTCCCGTTTTGTACAGAC
>JAQGCB010000454.1:0-22194 GCA_034698835.1 Protaphorura tricampata
TAGAAAGGTGATATTGACAATTCATTTTCAAAGTGCACACGTACGTACGTAACGTAGCTCACCGGTATGGATGAGTTACACGGCACTACAGACTACACCATAGACCATAACACTGTCCACTAATTGAATGTATTCAGAATTGCATTAACCCTTCCATTCACACTAATGAATGGAACAAAGACTCATACCATAATCAGTAGGATTCTGTAGTGTACAGTTCAACAGTTTTGTAACCAAAAATTGGTTAGACGGAATATCAAGTTACCTGGTTGATTTTGCCAGTAGTCATTTCACAGTATTTTCATTTTGCGTCACCAAAATGCACTGTTATTTTCACTTAAATGATATTCGTTGAATATCAATTAGTAAGCGGTGTATTTGAGCTATTCTTTTTTAGATAGAATGACAAATGGAGTAAAGAAAGTTACATAAATTTTGAGGTATGAATGAATGCTGAATCAGTCATCCTTTCGTCTTCGTAATAAAGATCGGAAATGAAAGAAGGAGAAGAGTGACAGGCATATTACAGCAATCAAGAAAAGGAGTACCCAGTGGAGTAGGTGTTAGCACCTACCCACCTAGTTAAGTTTTCCAAGTTTTAGACCCGGATAGATTGAGTCAATGCAATGGAATGGAATCTAGCCGTACACTCGCGACTCCAACTCGACAACTCCACTTTCACCCAAACTCAAATAACTCTTACAATCATTTGATGAAATGCAACATAGGTAAACGGAGCGAGTCAAGTCTAACAAGTCTAAAAGGTTTGGTGATGAGAGGAAGGAAAAAATGAAAAATTCAAAGGTAGGAGGAAAAGAAACAGTGATGGATAACCACATTAATCGTTTAATGGCGTAAATTTCTCTTTCGTCTTACGTCCGACATACATACTTTCTCCAACAGTCGTCACACGTAACATTTATGTACGGCCCCTACCCTGAATAAAAAAAAATCCTATCCATTCATTCATTCATAGATAACTAATACCTACCTGCCATCCATGCCATGCCTTACCTATCTGATTTCTCAAAACCTGGC
Source organism: Protaphorura tricampata (assembly GCA_034698835.1). Classification (NCBI taxonomy): domain Eukaryota; kingdom Metazoa; phylum Arthropoda; class Collembola; order Poduromorpha; family Onychiuridae; genus Protaphorura; species Protaphorura tricampata. The sequence goes on from JAQGCB010000454.1 coordinate 1,039, forward strand.
CAGGATTTTACTTATGAATCATAGGGTTTGACTGTGTCTACCGGTCCGTAAGAAAATAAGGAAAAAGACCTGGGAACTGAACTCATGAGATTTGCAGTGTAAGCCAGCCGCCAGACAGAAATGTCGATGCCAGATTTTTTATTGGGTTTCATGAATCAAGGGAAAGTTCTTTTCGACGTCGTCAACGTCAGACTCCAAAAAACCTAACCAACTTTCCTAGTAGTTCTTACCCTACCTACCTTTTCTATGCTCTGCACGTCGTCACTCGCCAGCTTGCCTTGCCTTCAAAAAGAAAAAAAAACGCAGGTGGAAACTTAAAAGGAAAACAAGTGGAATTCTTTCGCATCAGCTGAAATGGAGGTTAATGGGAAAAAACTCAGATGTCTGTTCTGGCTTGGTCGGCCCTTGATAAAAAAAACCGTCCATCCATCCGTCCGTCCGTCCACATGGCTGTCATATAAAACAAGAAAATTGCAGGGGAAGAGTTATAACACTGTATACACAGAGAAAATTTGTCTGGTTTGCTCTTAGGAGCAGAAAATAAAAAAAAAAGGAAGAAAAAAAAACACCTTACACCTACACCATTCATCCTATCTCTGAATGTTCCAACATAACACTTTATAATATGGAACCAGAGCAGTTAGTAAGGCCAGAAATACAACTCATAAAGAATTTCATCACACTCATGCCTGCCCTGAGGTAGGACGACGAGGTAAAAGCAACAAATAAAAGCATTACCTTTTCCCTTACCTTCTCCGCAAAAACTACTAATGCATCTCTCTCTCTCTCTCTCAAAGACTCGCAGACTTTCCTGAAAAGCTCTGCTGCCACTGTTTTATCTCGACAACTCATGAAACTCGTGTTGAGAACCTAATGTTAATGCACCTCATTTATCTCCTACGAACCATGCCGCCGCGGCCGCCAGAACTTACCAAAAACCCAAATACCAAAAAACTTTGTCTGTCTGTCTGACCTGAGCCTGACCAACCAAACACGCACAGTCAATACACTCTATTCTATTCTGTTTTTTAGCCCGCCCATCAGGACTAGTTCGTCCGTGTAAATACTCAGTGCTCACATGGATAGGAATAGCCATTTTTTTCCCTACTACTTTTCTACTTCCTCGTCTCCCCTACTCGACTTTCCTTTACCTGCATTTCGTCCAATTAGATAGAAGATCGATAATAAGAAGGAAGCATGGAGGGAAAGCAGAGAGAGAGAGAGAGAAAAGACCATGGGATTTCCCTCGTCCTCTTACCGTGTTAAAACCTCACCTTAGTTTCCAAAGGCAGGTAGGCTAGGTACTCCATTCCAATGCATTACACTCCACACACACTCCAGAATACAAGGAGAAAATAGGAGAGAAGAGGTGAGTTGCCCTCCCGCCTAAATCTATTTTCACTTCCATTTCTCTATTCCGCGTCTTACGGGGTGTCCCAAAATAATTGGACAATTAAACCAATCTTTGATTTCATTGAAACTCACACCATCGTAAAGATCAAGCGATTTTGGTATGAGTATAATCCCATGCTTGATCAAATATTGAGTATACCGTAGTTTTTAGTAGAACTTTCCCAGGTTTCGATAGTTCTGAAATTACGAACTACAACCGCAGTATGCAATATCCAACTGTGCGTCTATAAAATGTCACAAGTAAATATTGTAAGCATAAACATAGGGACGGACAAAGTCAAAACTTGCCCTTCCATGTATATTCCAATGATGCATTAGCTAATATATCCATAATAATGAGATATGATAAAATTAGTCTCGCTAAATGAACCTACGTAGATTCACAACTGACTATTTTTCGAACTCCCAGTACCTGTAAACTTTCTCCGAGTTTGGTGAAAGTAAAAGAGCTATATAGTGAGTCCAAACACTTTCTTTTTCCGTAGGTTGTAGGTTTTAGTTAGCTCCCTCCCGCTGGGGAAAGAGATGAGAGAGAAAGAAAAAAGAGAATCAGTCAGCGAGTGTAATTCTCTCGAGACCTGGTATTAATTGGATGAACCGAAGACTAATACTATGGACCAAGCTCCATTGTCACACCTGTGACCGGATTATATGTACTACACACTACACATACACACACAACACACATACAACACACATACAGAGCAGAGAGGACGAGGGGGCTTTTCTCTTCTCTCACAACACTAATTCCTTATTTCATTCTGGCACACGTATAAAACCTTTTCTACCTTACTAAATTCCCTCAGCCAGCTCATCACACAAATTACAATGAGACTAGTCCTAACAACAATTCCTCCCTACCTTCCTATATTTCACGGTTGAGTCGGGACGAGGTCTCTTCTCAATTCATTTGCACCATGTGTCCTTGTGTGATTTAATCCAACACCTTGGGACAATGTCTGGCCTCGCTCTCACTAATCCGATCGTGATCAACGGAAAAAAATCGAAATGAAAATGAAAGGCATTTTCCAGACTGGCGGCTCATTTGAAAAAAGTGTCGTACAAGGCATCCCATATCATTCCATTCTGAGCAATCAAGACCACTGTGCTATATTGTCACCTCTGTGACCACAAGGGTATCTTTGCAGGTGCTAAAAAGTAATATTGTAACGCAACACACACAGTGTGTTAAATTATTGTAGGCGTCTTAACTAATGTTTCCCAATGTGAAATACGAATACACACTTTACTGATGATTACCCGAGATGGTTCCCTTGCCAGACATCCCATATCCCGAACCAGGGGCTACTTGTATATAAGGTAACATCTAGAACTGATAAAACTAAGCGGCAGAGCAATAAACTCCGTTGTACCTGTCTCCTATCCCAAGAACACAGACCATATCTTAGTTAAACCGTGACAAGTGAATGGTCTGTCCAGTCAGAGTCCAGAGCCAAGAGCACTTGATTTGATAGGGAAAGAACTTCTATCTTTTCTCTAGGACGCTTCCACCGTTCCACCAAACCAACTTTTTCAAGTTTTCCTTACTTCTTCCCCCTACTTGCGCTCTTCAGGGCAGAGCCGGCCAAGTCATTCCATTCTCCTGGTCATGCACTATCCCTTAGAGCCATAATCATATAATCTAATGTCTCTGTGTATAAACGGTTGGCCGAATAAATGCATACCTATGATGACTCTTCACCCAAGACACATATACGTACGTAGTCCAAGTAAAAGTAAGAAAAAAAAAGAAGGTAGTCAAGTTGACCCAACCAGGCTGTTTGTCCCTAACTGATTGCAAAGTCTACAAATAGCACAAGTAGAAGAAGAAAAGGAGGACGGGCCGGTCTTTAATTTCGGTGAAAAGTAGGTCCTATGTACTGATGTAGTGAAATTGGAGGACTAACCTGTACTGGACTATGTACTTTTACTTTGGAAGTTCTAACCAATCCAGGGGAATTCAATTCAAGAGCAATTACACTAACTTCCCTTTCTGTTTCTGTGAGATGCGACGTCAATTCATTTTCTTTGGAAGCTCTGCCATGCCATTCTCATTCCATTCTATCTATCTGAAATACCTAAACTAAACATTCCATCGATTTTCTGTCTTGGACTCCTCTTCCTCCTACCAACAACCTGTCCTGCTAGGATTTGGACTTATCTACAAAGTACCCAATAGAATCTATCCCTACCATTATCCATCCTTACCCGACCAACCGAGTCCGTTTCATTCTTCAAGGACTACACACGGCCACGTTAGACAACAACTATACACAACTACTCCGAAATCCGAATTTTTTGAACTCCTTACTTAAGAGCATGGCTTAGTTGTGCTCATCTCAACTGTGTAACACGTAGTGATACAAACATTAATCTTCAAATTGGGAACATCAACACTACACCAACCAGGCATCACTTCTTTCCACCCGGAACAAAAAGAACTTCCATCATCTCAACCATAATTATCACTTTACTTTACGTCTACGCTAGAACACTATTCCCTGGCCTTGTAGTCCTAGTCATATGTGGCTAATGAACTAATGTGTTATTTTTAGGAGTGTAAACATTTATGTTGTTGATTTTCTATATCTCAATTTCTACTTGGGAATGCATTAACTTCCAATAACAGTTGACAGAAGTACTTCGTATATTCAGTTCCGCATAATGCCGACAGTATAATTTGTCAAAAAATTCGGTCCATTTTGGGGTCACTGGAGGTATGGGCAAAGCAATTTTCAGCCCTGAGCATGCAGTGAAGGCTCAAGAAGACTTTACCTGGTTCGGACACAGTCTGCATATTCTATCCTTAGAATTTGTAAGGAATCAACTAACACAAATCACAAAACTCTACAAGATACAACTTTTTAGTCAAAGTTTTCCCCTAAATTCAAAACAATAATTTCCTCTCAAGAAATTCTGAAATACTGTGGACCCCGGCTTTCACTATTGTAAGGATGTCCTGAAGAGGGTCCAAAATTCGAAGTAGTCGAGTCGACGACGACGGGCGGGTGTCCTTCTTTGCTTGCAGACTTTCTCTTCTTCTGGTATAAGTTTTTGAGGATGAGAGAAGGAAAGCAAACCGCTACTTTCTCCATCCTGTGAAAACTTTTCTACGGATTTACCTCCGGACAACTTGATAATAAACTGGCGCTCAATTCGAATATATGACCATGGAGTTGAGTCACCGGTGGTTCACTTCCGGATGCTTAGCCATTCAAGTAAAGAAGAACCAACCTTGGCTGTGTCATCTTCCAGACGGATATAGATAACCTTTTTTCAGTATAACTTCAACCTGGCTCTCCAGTTGAATATACGGGAAAGGCCCCGACATTAAATCTCTACATTATGTACTTTCAGGACTCAGAACAGAATTTTCTTTTCAACTCTTTTGCTTTTTCTAGAAAGTTTTCACAAACCAACCATACGATCAGGAAAGGCTTAGGGTGAGGAGACACGGAGAATGCATACATGTATGCATTTGGACAACATCCAGACAGGGGTCAGTCCAGTTGAAAGTTGTGATTGGTGCTTCCATTTCCTCCAATTTCAAGTGAAAGCCAAAATAAACATATCCATTTCTTTCCTCATATCTACAAAGCTATTTCATTTCAAGTAGGTCAGATTCTAGCCAAAGCAGCATTGAGAACCCAGTAAAATTTTGGCTGTTCAAGTTCAACGAAGGTTGAATGTAGAAATATTACCAAATTCTTCTACCGAGCTGTGTGTGAATACATTGTCCAATATGCAAACTAATTAAAGAACAGCAGTAAAAGTTTGTGAAGTGAATCCGTAATGTTTTTCAACACACTCAAATCAAAACTCCATCGACAAGATTTTAACAAAAACCTGATATATCCAAATTAACTCCAGGTCAATTGCTTAGGTCCAGCACAAAATCAGATTCTATCAAAATATACGAAATCAAACATATGTATATGATGAAATCTTAAGAAATTGTGAAAGATTTTTATTTGATTTAGCTCGGCCAGAGCTGACCGTTATTTGATTTGTTGACGGTCTACTCTGGAATTCGGATTTATACAAGCATGATGTCCAATGTGATATTATTTGTTCACCTGGAACTGTCTATAATCCTAGACAGTACTACAGTAGAGCAGAATAAAATTGTACATTTCTAACATACTATCTATGGACTGGTTCAAAAGTCGGAAATGTCCTATTATTAGTGAACCCCTGAAGTAGAACTACCTTCCATTGGGGATGAAAAGAGGATGTCGCTCGCGTCGACGTGTCGTCAGGAAGGGGAAGTTTGCATCACATGGACTGTCATGACTTCGTTATCGTTAGTGGACACTCACACTCTTCCATATTATTCCACACTCACTATACCTAGACACATTCTATTGTATACCTCTATGTACATGGATCCAGTCAGTATTTTGAAATTGCAGGTCAGGCCAGACATACACACAACTGGACGGAGTCAATTCATGTCTTTTTAGTATTCTGTGTACGCATGCATCCTTCATTGTGTGGAAATACCTACTCCATCTGAGCTCCAGTAAAAAGAGTCCAGGAAACATTATATTAGGGCAGGTAGGACCGTACAACGCCAAATAATGAGGCAGTTTACACGTTGACGTTAGTGTTTCTAAATTGGTGCCTTGATGAAACGAATGAACATTTTCGGTCACTCAATTTCACCCTTGGTCAATTTCAAATTCACCAAGGATAAACAAGTACCAAATTATTCGTTTCCCTTTTAGGAATATTACATATGTCATAGGTCATTTGTAGCTTTTTCTACTACTAGGGATGACTTTCAAATTTCAAATATGAGACTAATCCAATATCCAGGGAAAACAATAGGTTGGTTTTACAAAATGTATTCATCAATTTCACTCATTCACTAATCCTTCAATATTTTCAAATATGTTCAACGCAACAATCCAGAACCCTATTGACATCGGAGGAATAGTGGAAAAGTCAGTAACGTTTTTTTTATTTATATTTGAAGCCCTCATGAAATGAATGAATACCAACTTGAACACAGATCAAGAGTGAAAAGCCAGCATTAGAGATCCGAACAACATGAGGTTTATATGCCATTCCAATTCTAACCAACGAACCAAGAGATCCCTCAAACATACATACCTACATACATATGTACATCTAAAACTTCGGTTCGGGGTTTTGGCCCAGTCGGTCCGTACGGTACCAGATGTCTTGTCAAGTACCTTTTACCTTGCATTCTCTCTCCCTTCCAAATACACCTCTACGACTGTTTTGGCTTCCAGGTCTGGCGCCATGAGGATTCATGAACGGAAAGGTATAGTAAAAGTCTACATAGGAAAATCCACTTACTCATTTGAAGATTAGAGCTCTCAACTCATTGAATACATACGTACACATACAAATACATACACATTGCAACACAGATCCAAACTCTCCTGTCCAGGAGTCCTTCCTACCTTTCCCTCTTCCACCACCACACCGGATATCCATTAGGATTCCTAAATCACATCACTTCCTTCACTTCTTCCTTCGACCCAGTCAGAAGTCCTAGTCTAGTAGTCTAGCCCTCAAGTATTACTTACAACAAGGAAACCACTCTTCACGTAAAAAAAAAAGATCTTCTGATATGTAAAACACATATTTGACAGCAAAAATAATTCTAATTACTATCAACAAATTTTGACACACTGCATTCATGACTGCAACAATGGAAATCATCAATTTTAACCCGGGTCTGAATTTGACATGTACGGATGTTTCCTTGTAAGCTCATCTGAGGTTAGTCTACCGCCCGCCCAAGTTCTAACATTTCCTATTTCTACTCCCCCAAAAAAACTCCAAAATATCTTGGATGGGGCTTCGAGATGCATGTCCTACCGCCGCCTCACCCCTCCTCTCTTTCTTATCATCCATTCTTCCTTTTAATAAAGAAAAATTAGTAGGACATCGTTGAGTTGTGCTCAGTGAACAAGTGTGTCAACTCCGTTTATTCATTCAAAACCCCTGGCCAGGAATTCCAGGACCGTCGCGTCCTGAATACATATGTATTCTACTCACGAAGAGTTGACAAGGAAAAATTCCATGAGGAACTCCACAGGTCGTTGTGAAAGTACTTTCTATCCTATCCTATCCAACAAGGAGTCAGTTCCCTTTTAGCATAGTAGTATATACGTACAAATTGTGCAAAGGATGTGCAGAGTAGTAGCACTACCACCACACTTATTTGGTTATGTATGAGGTAATAGATCTACTAGCTGCTAGTTCTAGTTCTAGAGCTGTGGTGAAAGGCTTTTCCGCGTGGAAACTTCTTTCTCTTCGTCTCCTTTCTCCTATGCATTCATCCATGGGTATAACAAACGACTTTGACTGCATTATCCTCTCTAAACGAGGAAGGAGAAAAAAAAAGAGAAGAAGAAAAAAAAAGAAGGGAATTTAAGGGAAAGTAAAAAATTGTTATCCATAACCGTGTTAGAAGACAGACTCGATCTGAACCGCACTTCACCGGTTCCGTCTTGCTGTCCTATGCCATGCCATACCGCTTTCCCTTCCCACAAATCATATTAGCTAAATAAGTGAAGGAGTAAATAGTAGTCGCTTCACTCTCCACCTTATTTTCCCCTACCTTATGTATGTATCATGTGGCCCATTTATTACCTTTTTTGAGTGAATAAGGTAGGAGCATCTTATTACGATAATTTGTGTGTGTGGTAAATCTTGAGCGGCAGGCAGGCAGAGGCGGTTGGTTGGCATTACATATTTTATATCACACGAAGTCCTTAAAAAAAGACACATTATTTCTCTTCTTTCAATTTTCAAAAAAATTATGATGGTAGAGAGGGTCATTTTACATGGAATTTCATATGATACTATGGAGGTGGTATAATGACACCTTCGCAGCTTCAGTATTCAGTCGTGAGTCTCATATTAAAAAAAAACGAAGTTTGGTGTTGGATTGAAAGGGATGGTTTAGTTTGGTCGTTGTGTGAGGGAGTTTTCCTATAGATTTTTTATAGTATACGAGGGATTTTAAGACAGGACGATGCGAGGAGATGTTGAAAATCCGCGAAGAGTAACAGACGGAAACGTGAAATCAGCACGAAGGATTTTCTTGGGGTTTTGCATTGCATCGTAATTTATTGTGGGCATTAGTAACCTCGAGGATCCCCCTCTTCTTCTTCTCAACTTACCTCCATTCCATTGCATAGCATCATGGAACGAACTTATGCCGTGATGCCCGCCTACCTCTTTTCCTTCCTTTTCATCCTTTTCCACCATTCCATTCCTACCTCCTTAATGTCCTTTTCCTTCTTTTCATTCTTCTCTCTCTCCTTTCACTCTCTACTTTTCACTTTTCACTTTTTACCTTACCCTACCTTGACGTTCAGACGTTCCGAGTAAGAGTTGTAATAAGTCTTGAGGATGCGTGCCGTTGCTTTTCCCTACCTTTTAACAGTTTCAGCGTCTCTTCTCCCCTGCCCTGCTTTCTTTATAGCGGAACCAGTCGTGAGTGAAGTGAAAGGTAATAAAGACCTCCTTCAACAATGTTTTTACGTTCTATTCAATCAAACTGCTTAATAACACGTAGAAAGTTTTCAGGGCAGTCATAAAAGATATTACGGGGGAGGTTATACTATGAAGGCACTACTATGAAGTATGAAGAATCATATCCTCAAGACTACCTGACTTCAACTTCTTCATCTTCCTCAAAAAAAGTAACAGCGCTCAACTGAACTCTGACTTTAAGGAGTAGATTATATGCAAGTTATGGATTACATTACATCCTCAGCTCTCTCAACTCTCAAGTTCTCTCCGAATCCGAATTCAAGGAAAAGTTGTGAAGTCTTGGTTAAATGAAATTCATTCTTTAGAAATAAAATTAATCGTCCTTCAACCTCATGTATTCAGTCCAATGCAATGCAATGCAATGCAGGAAAATAAAATGTTAAGAATACTACGGAATGGAACTTTTTAGTAATTATTCCTTACCTTGAAATTACACTTTTTATTAGTGTTTTGGGTAAAATGTTATTCCCAATTCTAAATTGGGATGTTAAATTGAGTCGCTTATACTTAAATGATAGGAATATAAAAGAGAAAACGTGATTATTTTAATTATACAATCAAACTTGGCCTAAATATTACTAACTTTCGAACTTGCTCGAACGTTACATACACTTAAATGGCTAATATCAAAGGTAAGAAGGAAACATACATAGTCCCTGCAATAATTTTACAACCAGCCTAACCTGATTATTAATTTAATGACAATCGACTCGATCAGTTCTAAATTAGAAATCCAGGAAGGACAATGGGCGAGTTGTATTGTATTTTATCCTATCTTGTTTTCCAGTCTGTTAGAAAGTGATGGTAAATCTAAATGGGTTGATTTTATGACATGGCATTATAATGTTTGAAGTCGATTACTTCAGTGCCCACCTACCGCCTCTACCTGCATGGATGTTGCTAATTTGGTTGAAATGTCATATCTTATTCCCAAGGACGTCATAGCAAGCAACCACCCATTCACCGTCATTGTCCAAGAGTCGTCATCACCCTCCGTCCTTAACAAAGAAGAGCAATTTGACGGGAGACAATGAGACTGGATTGCTGGGGCACAATAGGTGCTTAAACCAGGGCAGTGCATGGAGGACAATTAAACTTAATCCGATCTGACGACCGGGCTGGGCCAGGAGACTATCTCCAAGTCACAAAGTGTGACTCATTTGAATGCAAACCTTACCTTACCTTTCTAAAATCAGACAATGGGTCTCGTAATGAGGAAGCTTTTGATTAGGTAACTTTGTGAAATATGAGGTATCTAACGTCACTCACTCAAGGGGAAAGAGCAAAATCTGCGGGAAAGGCAATTCTGGTCGTCCCCACATGCCATTCCTCACCGTCAGAAAAAATTAGGGAAAGTGGTGCCAATATGTTTATTTTAAACAGATTATGTTTACGACCATAATCTCAAATAAACCCGTCTGCATTGAACTAACTGTACACAATTTAAATTATAATTACCTTCAGTTTCAGTTCAGATAACAATTTTTATGTAATGAAATCAATCTGTATGTGTAACAAACGCCATACAAATATTAAAGACAAACGAGATAAACTACAAATCTAAAACTAAGTTTCTAATTTTCGTCCACAATTACATCTTCAGCTCAAACTACAATTTTTAAATTAAATGTATGTTAGAAATTATGTGATAAAATAGTAAAAAGTAAAATTCCGATTGGCCGACTTTCGTTCGGCTTTCTAAAGACGAGTTCATCGCGGTAAAAACTTCAAGTATTATCCAATGCTACTTACTTTAGGATGAAAGACAGTAAATAAACCTATTAAAATTTTTCACCAAAGATATTCGATCCACTATTTCTAAAGAGAAATCAGAGATCTATCACATGAACGCTCGTTATTATTCCCAAATTATGGTTGCAATCCTAGACATGGAAAACTGACAATTTAAAAAAAATTCAGGCAAGCTGCTAATCTACAGTATTAACAGCGATTTTCATGAACTTACTTCCACGAGAAAATTAAAAAAAAATACATGAAATAGTATAAACTAACAGTTAGTTCGACAATTCAAGTTGTTATTCTCAGACGTCAAATTGCTCAGTCAATACACTCAGCATGAGATTAAAATACCTTATGGTAATTTAAGGTACGAGAGACTGTACATGTTGTGTAAGTTGGTTGGAAAGTTAGATGTGGTTGGAAAGCACAGGTACAGAATTCCCAAGACTATAACTAGATCACAAAGTTACTAACAAGTTCAACTAATGGATGACATTGTGTGCGTATGTGTGTGCGTAGAAGTGAATGTCCTAGAATCGTACGTAAACAGAGGGTGTTCCGTAACTTTTGTACAACAATCAATCCACGATTATATTTTAGTTGATTCGATACACTAACATGTGACAAAATCTCAAAAGACTGTTTTTCCGTAGAGATGTCCAATATTCTAAATTCTAACAAGTCACAGAATAAAATCTGTTCAATTTATCAATTTGTTTGGACCACCTTGAACTTTGAACTACCCAGGAGTGAGACTGAAAATGAAGGTTCAGATTAGAACCGCACCTGATTAGCCCCTGATGAGGGAAGGAAGAGGAACGGACGTTGGAAATGAAGAACGATTCATTACCATAGTGATAATTTAACCTAATCACCCTCACGTCCCTTTTCATGCTTTGATTGGGGCATCCGGTGCTTGAGTCTCTCTCTCTTCTAACCACACACATCTTCCCTGGAAAAAGAAGATTGATTACTCAACCGGAATAGACGTACCTATTCTCGTATTCTCATCAATTGTCAATTACGCATTTACTCACTTCATTTCATTCAATCCTCATGCCCACCTACTCAAAAAACCTCACTCACTGTGCTGCGTACATCGCTCATAACAATACGCCTTTAATTAATGCGTCTGCTTACTTATGTCAGACAATTCCACTCTAACTCTAATTACACAAATTACATCCCTAATTTAAATCAGGAGAAATCCTTGAATAGTTCTAATCAACCTTATGTCTCATCAACAGTTCAAACGAATAGAAACAGATTTACAAAATTTTTACCAAAAAGATTGTTGGCCAGTACAGTGTTTTTACTATTGAAAGTCATAGTGACTGACCGAAGTCGATTTTCGCTTGTATCCTTATTCTAACTTAGGCAAATATGAAAGACAGATTAGCCCTTGTTAAGCCACTTAATCCTAGACGATTTGAAGTATTTAAACTAAAAAAATCATTCGAATTTTCTCATAATTTTGGTCTAAAAATTGGTAGGTTCTCAGTTTCTAAAAATGTGGAATACTTTTAGGCTTGGCGAACCCATGCTAAGCATTTATAAGCCTTTAGGGAAGAAATATTACATAAGTTGGGCTGGAAAATGTTTTGGCATTAGCAATTCGGGCGCCTAAATATGAACCCACGGATGCACGTGTTACACAGGTTGGTTGGTCTATTCTATATTACATTGCTGGCACGAGAAGAAAAGTTGTGTGGTTCACGTTGCGTTGTGGTTTTCCAATTTACCTGCGTCGTCGTACACAAATTACAAATAAGGAAAGGGTGCATTGTACCATTGTATGAAACGTGTGACGCAAAATCTAATCAGACACATTTGTACTCTTCAAGGTTTTGTTCACCGAATACCAAAACTCAGGTTTCAATGTTGAACCTTTCCTTTTGTATTCGTCTGCAAATAAACGTAATTACTAGCCAAAATTGACTCTGCATAATGTTACGGCGTAAATCGTCATTTCTGAGCGAATTAGAATTTTTTTCTTTGGCTCAATCAATTTCTTTCTTACGCAATACGGTTTCCGGAAATCTTCTAAAATGTTCCCACAGCTATTAATTTAGCAAGAAAAAAAAACAAGGTTAGACATATGTCGCCTCGTGTCAGATGACAGTGAACGTGATAATTCTTCCTTTCATGCTACCATCCAATTTTATTACTACTTTAACTTTTATTTGTATGTATGTATTTTTGTATTGCTTTTCTTTTACAACTTGTACTTACGTTTGAATATACCTCACGGTAATTTAATACGTACGTAGTCTATGAAATGATTACTTCCTTCAATTCAATCACTTTGAAGCCTTTGAAGGTTAAGGTGAGGAAAGTATAGACATTGAAAATTGAGTCAAGACAACCTTTACTGGTCTCAAATTATAGACAATCTTAATCTAGAAATCCTGAAATCCTTAGAAGAGGTGAAGGTTAACTACATAGTTCAATCCTACCTTCAAATTGCGAAGAAAATGTATTGCGAAACCAAAAGACATTTGGATTTTGTTTACGAGAAATTATAGACTTGAGAGGAGACAGAAAATAAAAAAAAAAAAAGATTTTCCAGAACAAGAGTTTGTAAATCAGGACAGACCAGACAAACGACTCATTCTCATGACTCATTCCTACAAAATAAATATTAATTGTAACAAAGGGGAATACAATGAAGAAAATTCGTCAATAAATTAGTTCAAACTCCTGAACGGTAACGTATCATAAACATTGCTCTCAAATTTAAACACGAAAACAAAAACAAAAATCACGTCTCTATGTTTATTGTTCATTAACTTTCCTAAACAATTTTTTGTCTACTGAATATTATTGTAAACCAAGATTTGATGACGTTCACACAGAACCCACAAGACGCAGTTTCGAGATTACAAAAAAAAATTATAGCAATCTAACTACCACTGCCACTAGCAGCGAAGACTTGAATTATCAGCATGTATGCAGCAATACACAATTATAATCATGTCTGACCACCGACCACCTACAAGTATAGGTGTTGCGAAATCGTTTACATGTAAACACACTTGATTGCGTAGAAATCCTTAGCCTTGCCTCCTACTTGGAGTGACGGTCCACCTGTACCTGAGTTCTGCAAAAATGTATGATTCACTCGTGGCAACTATTAATTACTTTTATTACTACTGGTTGCCATTATGACTAATCAATCGTCCATTTCAGAATATTCTGGATTAGAAGGCCACCTGCATTGAAAGACCATCCTTGTTAAAAACAGCTTGCAAGAAACTACAAGCTCCAAACTTAGGAAATTCTACCTTCAGACGAAGATGATCTTCATGTAAATTCACCAATTCCTCGCCCTAGATGGAGAGCCGGAATAACCCATCAACACCTTCCTTCGTTAGACTGCTACTAAAAACTTTAATGGGAATAGATAATTTCTGTCTAGTCCCTGGTCCCGGTAGTAGTACGTGCGTGACCATGCATGTAGAGCGACACAGGATTTACGGTAAAAGTCTGTGGATGAAGAAGATGGATATTACCTTTGGTTACGCTTCCGCTACGTCGTATAATAAAGAAGACAGACGGCCGTCTGTTTTCACTTAGCATATACATGAAAGAGGAGTTCTTCTGACTCCATGTACATGTTCTAGATGTAAAAATCAGGTAGAGAGAGTTAGTAGCAAAAAAAAAAGGATCCCCCTATTCCTTGCCAATCCCAAAAATAGACCAAAGAGCGAGGTGTTCCATTATTACAGTTCTTGAGAGTAGTATAGGAGTCAACCAAGCACCTGTGATTACTCACTCACTCAGAACTCGACAAGGTTTAACTCTTTTTTTTTCTATCTTCTTCCATCCCTTTGCCGCATACCTTCTTTCTTCAACTCAAACGCCTTTGATAATACCAGAAACAAAAGGAAGACTCCTTCTTCCTTAAAAAATACCATCATCCAAATACCTTTTCATGTTATGTTGTGTGGAAATCTATTTATAAGCTTTATTATGTTGTTTCCACTCTCCTCATTCCTTCCAAATTTACAGGGTGGTCCAAAAACTGAAGTTCGATTTCCACCGATCTTAAGAATAATATATTTTATAGGTAAAGGGCTGACAGATCAAAGTGAAAAATTAGGAGTAGTAATTTGTACTGGGGTTTATACTGGCACAATACAATAGTGTATTATTGATTAATTAGATGAGGTAAAAATTAGGATAAAATTCTGCTTATTCTAAATCGTAAGCCCAACGTGGTGTATAAAGAAATTACGACGCACTTCAACGCAAGTGCCATTAAAAATCTGACTCGCTTCTTCTGGGCCACCCGATACATACATACTAACTTCTTCCGCTAATTCACCAGTGTCTGTAGTGCAATTTGGGGAACAAAAACTTGCCTGAACGTATCACAATGTACCATCCATTACCAGGTTTAGCTTTTATTTTACTTTACTACTCGTAGCCTTCTGGTTGTCCTTAATTCGTTTAGAAATAAACGTAAACTTGTTCGACTGTACTTTGTACTGAAATTTACATGTAAAAAAAACTGCGTCTTTGCATGGAAGTAAGTAAGTCGAGTGTTTTATCACTCTTCTATCAACCGATACAAACCCTAAAAAAATGAGGACACAGACCGAACGTACTTAAGAGAATTTAAAACTTCAAGATAAAGTCAAATAATAAATTAACTATTAAGTTTGATCTGTGTGAAGCGGATGGCATGGCTAGAGGTGTGGAGGAGTGCGCTGGGGTAAGCGCCATATTATTTGTGGTTGTGTGGGAGTGTAATCACATTAACAGTACTCACAGACTCACATTCCAGAAAACGTCAAGTGGAGTGGAGGTCAAATGAGATCATTCATGATTGCCACATCGAATCATAGCTCAGATTAAAATACCTGTTGACAACTTATCAAATCAAACTTCTTCAGGAATGGGTTCGCGATAGATTTTTTATTTATGTTCAAACCCCTCAAGGATTTCGAGCATATATTTTTTTCAACTTCATCATTGTTTAACACTGAAATTGCAGAAAGTGTTTTACTCTCAGGTGTCCTGTCCAAGAAACCAAACATTTCTATGAAAATTCTTGTCGAAAGACGCATATCAAATTGTAATATTGTCGACTTTGCCAATTTACTAGAACAATTGGACTCCAGACTATAATACCAAGAACAACCTTAATTACGCAATGAGTGCGAAACCTTACCTCCGTCCGTCAACCACAAGAATATTTGTCGGCTGTCCAGGTAGAACATATTGTAGTATAGAGGGCTCAAAACCTCAGCTATAAGTACAGGGGATAAACTATAACATAATACACATACTTTATGACGGGGTGATAAATATTACACAAATGCGACTCAACATAAGAATGCAGAAAGGTATGTAATGCATAGTCTTCTTATTTTGTCGCCTTCTTCGACTTTGCTTGCTACTTTGCATTTGCAAGGTGACATAAAAAAAGAAAAGTGATATGATGGTCAGAATGGCTTGGGTTTATGAAACCGGATGAAGAGGTTAACAAGGTAGGTTGATAAAAGTTACAAGTAAAACGCAATATCCAATCCACGCCACGCCGCAAGTAGCACCAAATATTTTACATCCACATAATATTACACACAGGTACGGAACATTAAATTAAATAAAACAATAATGTCTCAGGGTTACATCAAATTAAGAAACATGACCTTCCATTATGATTCTCGACAGATATATGACACAATTGTAATCGGTTAGATAAATCTATACGTACTAGAATGACCAGCCGTTAGCCAGAGCCGTTTTTATTATTAAGGCCAAGGTAAAGCTTTAACTTTAATAAGCCTTGTTCAATTTATACTTCATACATACATACATTACATAGTAACCAGACACTTTTACCTTTGAGGCTTTTACCTACACGTGGAGTGAGTGAGTGACTGGACTTTATATTTCGACTAGGACCCAGAGCAGAGCACAGAGATCAGAATGGAATGAGATGAAAGAACCAAAGTGAACGTGTGAACCTATAAAAGTCAAAGAATGTTTCTGCTGACGACTGCATCTCCCATCAGAGAATGAACAGAGAATTTGATATGATAGCCCGTAGGCCCCGTTTGGTCTGAGTAAAAGTGAGGATAAAAAAGCTCCAGTTACTACAAAATCACCTTCACACATACACACGATCAGCATTTTTAAAACCAGACATTTCCTTCACAAGTGCTCTATAGTATGGCATGCCATACAGAATGCACTTTCGTCCACCTTAAATTTACCTGGGAACAGAAAGTTGTGTCTAATAAATTTCCAAAAAATGATTTTTAAACGAACTTTTTTCGAACGAACACTTTCACTGTTTCATTTGGTGTAAAAGTCTTGGGATCTTTGTATCTCGTGTCAATTTGAAAGACATAACATTTAAAAATTTGCGGTGTCGTATTTAGCAAAAATTATTAGTGCGTTTCGCAGTAAGAATCTTAATTATTATTCCCGTCTGAAAAATTCTAATTAGTTTGCATATGATTTAATGTATAGTTGTCAGGAAAAATCAAAGCTACGCATTTCCGGAAATATTTTTCGTCAGGTCAAGAGTAAGGTGAGCGAGTAAATCCCACTAGTGTGCATGAAACAAAAACCAGATAAAGCAATACAATTGGAACTAGTCATATTTTATTCTCGCATTATATGAGACAGCAAATCAACCTTTCTAAATCTGGAGAATTCATCGTCATTGGAATTCCATACTTTTACATCAATCTTGGCCGGGCGAGTGAACGAATTGGCGGAGATCCATGCATGAAATTGAACATTAATGTAACGGATTTCCCTCAACAACTTGTCTATTCCAAATTTTAACATGTAAGAATTTCAAATCTTTTTTAAAAAATGATTTCGGATTCGACCAATCCATACAAAAATCCTGACAATTCACAATCACATTTATAGTTAAACTTCCAAGCATAAAATTTTATCCTAGCCGACCGACCACCTAACCTGTCTATAACAACCAAAACATTTTCCCCTGAAAGCAGACCATTTACTTTGGTGCCGTAGCACCACAAAGTGGACGACTGGGGGGCTAGAGTCGGATTTTTATCGCGTCCTTTCACTTATACCTTCAGTTCAAAAAAAACGATTTCTTCAAATTCAATATATCAATTTCTCCCTGTTTTTCCTTTCAAATCCCATTCATTCCTTACCTCCTGCTGCTAGGAATGTAATGTTAGAGCTATTCGAGCACCTTTCTGTCAACCCAGCAAGGTAGGTAGGGTCCTGATTCTTGAACTCGTGCCAAGCAAAATGTATGGATCGAAGAAGTGAAAGCAAGTAGTCGTAGGGAGTATAAAATGGATTCTTCTATTTCTCTTGGCTGGTTGTATTGTCAAAATCGAAGGTTTCTTGGGGTCCATTTCATCCTTACACCTGACTGCACTCAACCCAACCTCCATTCCATTATTCCCAGTGAAATAGAGAGATCATCCATAACGACCTTAAGCCGTCGAACAGGTAAACGGGAAAAAGGATCCCATTCAACTCCCAACTTCATGTTCCAAACATACATAAATACAGACAACAATGGGCCAGGGATGACATAAAAGACCATCCCATTGTACTAATCCCAACACTCTAAGGATACGCTCTGCTCTACCATATCATACCTGTGTGAAGATACAAAACCAGATAGACACGGCACACGTCATGGGCCTACCTTGCCAGTTGCCACCCTCATAAAGGGAACCATCACACTTCTACTCTAAACTCTAGTCCTAGTCCTCCAATGAAAAATTACAATGAATGGACACACCTGTTTTCCAAAGGTAATTGGATTTCACTCCACCCTGTTATCTTATCTACACGTGCCTGCCATGTCACGCAATAGGACCAACCCTTCTTTCTTTTTTTACAAACATTGTATGTTCTCTTGAATTTCACCATCACCAATATGGAGGTCGATACGTTACGTGTCTGTCAGTCTCAGACAAATCGAAAATACTGGACATATAAGTTACGTGCTCAGCCTGATAAATTCTAGTAAATATTATTTCAGTTTTCTTGTCAACTTCAACCTGATTGTAATGCTAATCCAGTCCAGATGGAAGTTGGGTCAGGGCAAAACTCTGATGTTTTGTCAAGCAACAAGAAGAATGATCTCTTATTAATTTAACAAATGGCATGGCTTGAGATAACATTGTCAAAGAATCTGACGAAAACAAAGGTATTTTTGTATGAATAGCTGGGTAACTTGGTTTGCAAAAATGTCAATCGTTCACACTTGCCGAAATTTAAACGTTCATGTGTAATGGAATGCGTCGGTTCTGAGACATTGTCGCATCTTTCTACCACCTTTTTTATAAATGACAAGATATGACGAGTCCTCGCAAAAGTTAAACGGAATCTACCACAATATGTATAAACAATGCCAAAGTCAGGGTCAAGCGTTTATTCTTAAAAATGAAGACGCAAATTATTTGAGAAATATCTAGGTATTTACCTTACAATTTTTAGTCATCAATCAACCATTGCCCTTTGGCAAACCGGGGATACAGATTATAAACACCAAGGATTTTTCATTGGTTAATTGTCTTTAAGTTTAATGTGTCTTAAGTAACAACACAATCAGCTGAAAAATCCTTGATAAACACTAATGAAATGACCCGTGAAAAATTGATGTTGTTGTTTTGTTTTGTGACTTAACTGTTAGTTAATAGTAAAAAAAATGTTCGGACAATACAATGGCGCCAATGTACCTATCAAAAAATTACGAGTCAACATATTTATGAATTTACGACGTCTGCATTCCTCTTCCTCTCTTCTCTGCGTAAACGTGGGATAATTTAATACATATTTACCTAACCTACGCAGGTCGTATCAAATTATCCCTGATTCTACAATTAATATTTTTCTACATCTCACTTGTCTTTTGTAGTAGTAGTAAATCTGTCACCGGAGTATATCATGATTGAAATTCCTGTCGTCCTGTTGTTTCCATTTGACTCACGCGCAGGGCAGGAGACATTGACAAAATTAAAAGTATATAATATTTAATGAGACGTAAAATGTGACGAGTCTAATGGCTAAATGTGTCTTTTGGAAAGTTCTACCGTGAGACTGACGCCTCAAGAGTTATTAATTTAGTCTGTGAGACAGGGAACGAAAGAAGGATTTTATATGCGAGGAAGGAAAATTCTCTTCAGTAGCTGTGGACTGTGGATTTCAAAGTCATTTGAAGGGTTTAATGTCACTCCGTGAATTGCTGAAAACAATAGAGCTAGAACTAGGCTCACTAGCATAGCATTTAGTTTTTACAGTGCGGTTCATCCCTTTTTACCCCCTTTTTAGCAACGCTAAAATTCTCAGAAATGAGTCAGACATGCAAAATTATTATAAATAATACCATCTTTACACTCGCACCGTAACCTCATAAAAAGAACTCCTAAATTTCTCAAGGGTTAATTTCGTTTTATCTCGAAAATATTTGGTTGTCACATTGAGAATAAATGACCAATAGCACCACGGATTCCACTTTGAATTATCTACAAAATTTACGTGTCATCTATTATTAAAAACAACCCAATTTTGGCTGGTAAAGTTATGATGGGTAGACGGTGATGAACTGCCCTGTACATCAACTACAACCAGAAGCATGGTTTGAATGAATATTTATGTGAATTTTATACTACCATGAACTAAACACATTAGGTATCGTATATGCGTTCACTTCGTCTTTTTATTTTCAAGATGCTATGCTACGATGCGTTTGAGCAGACAAAATAGAATGAGTGTTAAGTGTTAACTACATTCTCTTTCGTTTGAGTTCCCTTACCTTCACTTATCATTCTACCATTAGCTATGTAGGCTCTAATATTAATTAATAGTTTGATTAAATCTTCAAATGGATCCTCAGTATCAAGTATCAATTTGAACAGATAATTAAAATAAGTCCGGTATAAGAACCATGTAGCTTTTGTTTTAAGTAATACGTTAAAAATTATCTTTATTGATTCTAACTGATTCGAAAAATTGCAATGTGTAATGAACACATGTTGAGAATGTTGACGATGGACGATTGCTATACAATTAACTGAAAAAAACGAAAGTAGTAATTTTTACGAGTACAACTAGTCAACTGTACATAACATCTTTCGTGGTTAAATATACTCATCTTCTGACCCGATTCCTGACGTCCACAATTTTGGACGAAATAGTAGAACCCGCCTCTCAATGAAAAAAAATCTCTCAGCGTCTGTCCCCACAAAGAAAAAAGGCATTTACCCTAAATACGCCACTAAAATACTAAAACAATAAACACAACAAGTATTTCAAAAGACAAACTTTAGAAAATAAACACTTCTTTCAAAATCATCATTTCCGACAGAGCAGTCAGTCAAGTCTAGAACCTGAGGCTAACATTCCATTCCATTCAACAGCAACAGCAACAGCACTGCACTGATGGGATTCAATTATGACCGTCGCCTCGGCTTCACCGCGCGGCATCGAGGTAGCAAAGTAAGTCAG
>JAQGCB010000455.1:0-22187 GCA_034698835.1 Protaphorura tricampata
GTAGGATGAGAAATGTAGGATTATGATCGATTTATAACCTTGAATATATAATTCCCCACCCTCTGCTGTCTATTTTTACCTTGCATTATTTTCTTGAAAAATATTGAGTACCTATATTAGAATTGTTTCACTGAAAGTACTCAACCCCATATCATCTACTTTTCATTAACTTTTAATATTCATTCTCGCTGAATAGCTCAACAGGGTTGAAATTGGAAAATTCGGCTACCGTCATGGATCTGGCTCCCTTTACATTTAGTTGCATTGTGGATGACTTTTCGTAGATGTGTAATGCATATCCCTTGTTAGAGAAAGCCAGATGTAGTCTTTACAGTAACTCCTAGAATTTTCACAGATTAAATATATTTTATATGGTTTCTGTGAACAAACTTTCAAGAATCGACATTTCTTTGTTCATCTTCTGTTCTTACAACTGAAAAAAATGCAAAATTTCGTTATCCTGAAAAGTTGAACTTTTGGGTCTTAAAAAATGCTAATGTTCAAAAGAAATCTTTCACATTTCTTTGTATTGCACCTGAGTTTGAACATATTTTCTGTGCTACATTTGTATCCAAAGGTGTGAGCGAAATAGCTCCTTTGAGTCAAATACGGTTTTCTTAAAATTACACTTCGGATCTTCGACTCAAAGAACGATTGTGAGGCTCAGGCTGAGGGAGACAGACGCGTCAGGGATATTGCATTGCATTCCAACTCCAAAGACTTTTGTTCGTAATGGAGAAAAATGCAATGAAGGAATCACCGAAGATTCTCATTCACAAGGGAAAGTTTTCAAATGTCAAATTCAAAACGGAGACCGTAGTATCTGTTTTCGGATCAAGCCTCAGAATAATAGACCAAAATCCAAGCTCTGATATTTCCATTTTACGTGGTGGGGACTGGCCCTTGTGAGAAACCCAGCATTGTACGTACATATGCTTTAAAATATTTATCTGACTTACAGAAAAAGGTACACTGGAAAGCACTTACAAGGTTTTTTCCGTTCCCTTGACTGTATGCTTGCTCTATGATGTTACTTTTTTTTTCTTTAACTCCTGTACTGTACAAGTGCCAAGGGAATAGTTGAGCTGACGTAGGCCAGTTAATATATTCCAACTCATTTTTCAACGTGGGTGCTCCTCAGACTACTAAATAATCCGATTCTTCTCTTCATAGTCTCCTCTCCGACTTTTTTCTCTTCTAAAGTCAACCGTCACACTCCCGGATAATTCTAACCCTTTTTTTAACTCACTGTTACTACATATGTGCATGCATATACGCCTGTTTCAGGCAAAATTTCAAAAACGGGGAATTCAAGAAATACTTCCACAGAAAATCCGCAGTCTATTTTTATTACACGACCGGTGAAGGTATTTGAGGGCAAAAACTCCACTATGCTTGTCCAGCGGATAGTACCCACATCATAACGTGAGAAACGAAGAGACAACTTAAAATAATTTTTCACTTCGTTCAGAAATAATATATTTGTGATGGGCGCATTAGACCATGCTATCGAGATATGCAGAAATTGGTCACAAATTTCCCAAGACGTGTGAAATTCTGGTGCTGTCAGAATATTGAATACTGTACTGTACGTACGCTGACGGGTTTAATATTATCTCTCCGAATTTTTAAATGTAATTAAATGAGATGAGAATTGAGTGAGTGGATGGTGGGACATGGCTGGTGTTCTAGCTTCAGCGTTGAGCTTCTCCTCGTTAGATTAATTATGTGTACACGTTACGTACGTGTGCCTCACGCAAGGAATTAAATGAGGACAGACAAAATTGAGCTGTGAATTGTGAAATGGGTTGACATTAAAAGTAAATCGTGTAGAAATAATAACAAGGCGGAGTTGGCTGTAGGCTGTACGTTGTATTGATGTACGGAGGAGAGGGTGGCCTTTGAGTTTAAAACCGGAAACATAACCCCATCATTCCCTCCTGATTAGCTTTCTCTGTCGAGATCCACTTATTTCCTCCTTGTACAATATGTGTTCTTGATGGGATTTTGAAGGGTTGTCGTCACAGCAGGAATTCAAAAACCCTGATGAAAGGTCTCCCTTTTGTCATGTACGATGTACGTCTGACACGTGTCACGTGTCATTTTCATTTTTGATTTCGTCATTGTCAATTGTCACCCTCAGTCAGAGCAGAGCCAACTCGTCAAGTCAAATTGAAATCACTTGTACGAAAATCTAAATGTTACATTGCATTACAGCCACACATGCAGTAAATTTATTCACACTTATTCAATTTGATAAATTTTCGGTCAAAATGACATGTTCTGTGTGGTTTTACTGTACATACTGTGGAAGAGTGACTCAAAATCCTAAATAAATTAATGCCAGTACTATTTTATTATTGAAGTCCAAAATCAGACAAAAGGGTTCATAGACATAGACAATCTTTTTAAAAAACATGCAATATTTACAGGGTGGTTCATAGTCTGTTCTTATACTGGAAACTGGGCCCACCTGGTTGCTTCGTTGGAGTGTTAAATGTCAGGAAAACCCTGTAAGTCACGTCAATTCATTAAAGCCAATTTGCATGATCAAACTATACCAGGCCTTTAATTTCTAAATTTAGCTCTACCGTACTGCCAAAATTATGCACTAATTAATAGGGAAGGGTTGAAAAGACAGCTAATTTCCATGCTGTGACATAACATAACAGCCAGACACCCAAAATAGTATAAATCGAGTCAATCTAGAATTCAAAACCCTAACTCCTGTACCCTGTACTCTAAATTGGGGTTAGTAGCTCGTGTGTGCACAAAATAGAATACGTTTTCACCCCAGGGTATATTTCCACCCTCCGAACTCCGAATACTGCCCCATTCCCATTCCTAGGGAATCAAAGACCAAAAGAACTTTTTTGCACGGTCACTGCACTACACAGCTCTTTCTCCTCCCCAATTTGGACGTTAGTTACAGTTTAGTGACTAGAATCGGAATCTGATACTGTGAACAAAATTAAAGACTCATGATTGCTTTCTCTGGACAGAAAAAAAAAACTTTCGGTTGTACGTAGTACAGTAGTTAACTCCCCTGTAGTAAAGAAGGCTTGAGATAATGTGAGGGCGAAGAAAATACGACGCGATAAATTGTTTCGATAAATTGACTCCACTCCTGACTCCATCCAAGTCGAAGTTAATACAATTTTATCTATTTCGTACGTATTTCGACTTCTTTCCCCTTCTGCTCTGTTGTTTCATTTTTCCTTCACTTTTCTTTGGTTCATGACACCGAAAGTAGCTTGTTATTGATTGGAAGTCAAGTTTTATGACTGGGTCAACTTGATTTCCTAACTTTGACACACAAGTCATCCACTACTGCCAGAGATTTATACCTTCTACGTACGATTTAGACGATCCGCGTCCATGCAGCCATGCAGCCATATATTTCATTCTTCGCCTGAACGAACGAACCAATTATTATTTTCAACGTGCCACACACCGCACTCGGCACGCGTCCACGTACGACTGACTACGTTTACGTGTGGTGGCGTCTGGCAAAACTTTTACGGGATAAAACAAAATATATAAAATACGAGTTTTACTCAACTACAGGTATTGAGAAAAATTTTGTGTTTTGTAGTTTACGAGCGACTCACGTACGATGTAGTACGATGTAGTCGGAGTACGTGTCAGACGGCACCCTTTTGGTGAAAAGTATGTACGTTGTACATGTACAGATATTAAAACTAAGACTCAGACTGCTACTGCAATTGCCAATTGCCAATAGCCGTGGGGCTATCTGTATTTTTCTGTTTTTCTAAGGTAGGTTTAATCAGGTGAAGTAAAATCGGATTTGTATTACAGATTGCAAAAATAAGATAAGAGTTCATTGTGAAAAAATGAAGAAAATCTCTACAAGTTGTAGAACTCAGCCACATAAATATTAGCGACGTCTCCGAAAACTATGCGATTCCTTATCTGTAGTATCTGTTAGCTTCTGAGACCGATTGTTTAGTTTTATATCAATGGTGATTGGAAATATGCCATTACAGCTAATGACAAATCTAAATCTTGCACGAGACAAAAAAGTTTGGCTTGTGTACTCAAAGTGTAAAGAAACTATAGAACATACATGACGAGCACGAACGATTTGTTCATCCACGATCCTGTCGAATTTCTTTGAATAAATTAGTACATTTTAATTTTAACATTCCCAATAAATAATAAATCTGAATTTCTATTGCTGGGATGTAAACGTCTTAAAGAGTTTTTTGTTAATCTGGAACCCATTCGTAAATTTTACCATGTACGTAAGTACAGAAATTTCTAAATTAGGTGCATATGTTGGTAATTATAAGCAATGATAAAAGTACTGATTCCTTAGTGCTAAGATTTTTGTACCATTAAAATATCAGCTTTTTTGGCTATGGTCTCATGGCTAATTAATTCTCAAATTAGAAGTGAAACTTGAACCCAAAATGGGTAAGGTCATTTAAAAATATCTCATATATTTGTATGGTTTAGCCCTCGCGAGACTCCAGAACATTATTAATGTTGATATTATGGAAATGAGACAAGGAGGAACAGGGAATCCGATTATTGGCACAAAGTGTTGGGGCTACAGGGACTGAAGACTGAGGGTCATTCCATGGTTTGACACCCCATCGACTGACTTCTTTTTAGAATTGATGGTTCGGTCACTCTAACACATCTCACGAGGGAATTCTCATTCACAGTTTTTTTTAGTGTGTGAAGGTTTTGGAATGAAAATTGAGAAAGTTAGTAGATTTTCCCATTCCTGGATGCTCTGCGCTGCTCACCCGATCCCCGTCACTCCGAATTCATCATTTATTTATTAACGGTCCGACCGACCGACAGTGTCAAGGGGCTACGAACTACGAACGTCTAGTACAGTACAAAGTACATTGCAAATGGGATCCGAGTCTGGAATGTCAATGAAATTGGGTGGACAGGACTTAGACTTCAGTAGAATTTTGGCTCACGATTTCTCCGCGGTACGCGATGGTGTTGGGTAGACGGTAGACTGAAAATTCTCTCGCATATTTTAGGATCCTAATTTAATTCAATTTAAAGAGATATAGTTTTTACTCATTCAGCTCCATGGAGGATAGAATGATCAAAGTCAGGACGGACACTGCACTGACTCGCAGTGCCGTAAGTCCAAGTCCGAATCCTTTGATGTTTCGTGGATACGGAATTCACACCACAGAAAATGAGACTGGACTCCTATTGGTTCAAGTGCAGTCTGTAATTGGTGTCACATACAACATACATTTGTGACCAGTTCTTAACCGTCCTGACCTGAGAAATTCACTTTGAGAATTATTATAGGGACTTTCCCATTTCAAAATTTTGGTGTTCAGGTGTACATGCGGTTAAACACCTTGTTGTTTGTACAATTAATATTTTTGTGGCTTAAATTTTAAGACAGCAATTAATTACATCCTGAATGAATAAATAATTCCTTGTAGAATATTTTTATTTACTCTCTGCATGGTTTCACAGAAATATTATCTTCTCCCGTCAAATTGAGCATTCATTACTCATTAAAGAGTCCCGGTGTCAGAAGTCAAACATGACCATGTCAGCCCAACACATTTATGAACCACTCAAAGGAAATTGACGTTATTTATGGTTTCTTTTTATACGTTGGAGACCTGAGGGCCCCCAATGGAGATCTTGCACCCTACAGTGCCACCCAAGCAAGCTGCATACCAGTAAATATTCAAAAGTCCCTCCTACAACCATTAATTTCAATTCAAATTGTTGTGACTAATTTTTAACCAACAATTCTAAAAATGCAGCATCAATCCGCTATATTCACTGAATATGAGAATTCTTGTAAATTATACTTGTCTTTGATATAATAATTGTATAGCACCTTTTTTTTTAGCTAATATAGTTGCAATTAACGGTAAGCAAAGATGTGGTGATAAAATTCTTTAAATTCAAAAATTGAATTTCACTTTAAAATGATTGTGACTGAAATGACTAGCGAGCACAGCGAAATTCTTGGGTCTAATTACAAGATATTTACGATTGTAGAAAAAATTAATGAAATGAAACTCCTTCAAGCTGTTCCGAGGGAATTGTATTTCGACCTGTATATTCAACACAATATATGTTTGTAGAAATTGGTTGAGGAATGGGTCTGAGGATGAATTGTGTAGTTTTGAGTTTATTTCTCTCTGAACCAACTCGAACTATTGCGTTTAGTGATCGATCCACTGACAAGGTTAAAATTTCTGTAACTGTTTTGCTCAGTCTTGAGTTCTTCGGCCTTTTAAATCAAATCAGTAAAAAAGATTGAGGTAAAAGAGACCGAGCTGGTCTTAATACGGGAGTGGAATGCCAGATGGATTTGACTCAAATTTTGATACATTGTAGTAGTCCTTGACCTCCTGAACAGTATTTGCGTGGTCCGTTTGTTTGGTGCACCCAGTTATTTATTAACAAGCCCAAATGCTCAAAACGGTGCGAATTTCCGGGATTGTTCCTTCGTAAAAGTTGTTCAGGAGGTCAAGGAATGCAACTTATCAAAATGAGTCAATTCCACGTGACCGCCCCGTTAAAGTCCCGTGCGGTCTCCTGTCAAGTGTCAACAGTAATCATATTCCAGTTTTTCGTTCCGTTTCTTTATTCATGAGAATAAGTTCAAGAAATATAACATGATTAAAAGTTCTGCCGGAACACAAGGGGGACAGAACAAAAGTTTAAGATGCACTAAAGCGGAAGTGACAATTTTTCTTTTTACGATATTGCATTTGTATTATTGACAGAGTGGCAAAGGGGGTTTGCCCCATTAGACATGGAATCGGAACACAAAATACCCGCTAAAACATTTCAAACATTTGTACATGATCATAGGCACTATTGTTGTATTGTTAAGGTACTGATCTACGATGGAAACCACATTTCATACCAAAACCAGTCACCCTCAAGATAACTGACCTCTGAAATGTCATATCAAAGTCACAAATCAGAGAGTGACCGTTTCGTGGTCAGATAAAATTGGCTACTGCACAGCAGAGTTTCCACCTTTTTAAACATATATCTGTAATTGGAAATCAATATATAATTCAAAATGTCGATAAAACCTTCACATTTTTTTTGTGACCATTTCAAATGTTAGTGTTAGTTTTACACAAAAAGTGGTTTCCTCGTAAGTTCTAAAGTTTCTTTATAACACACACTGTTTAATAGGATGAAAATGGAAGCCCGTAACTTTACACAAAAGCCCTGGCTCACAATTATTGTCTTCATCACAAGGTTGGTCCATTTTAACAGAGCCGGTCTTAGCCCTACATCTTTGATCTAAACAAGAATTTCCATCCAAACAACTAATTTTAATCCCATCGTCTTCACCACAAGGACCACCCAATCCAACTTGACAATGAGTCCCATTCCAAGTGACCTCTAATTCTTTCACACCCGCCAAATTTGGAAACCTTGCACAAGTACAAACATTGTCTTCACAAGCCAACCAAATACGATCACTTTCAAGACTTGGTTTGAACTGACAGTCTGGTGACCTCTCACATGTTCGTGTGAAATGATGGACTTCGACAAGGGCTGCATTTCTCAATTCGACGAAGGATTCCTCTGGAGTTGTCACTATTATCGTGGTCTGCGCATCGAAATTCGTGGTTGTTGTCGGTGAAATGGTAGTAGTTACGGGCGCAGGGGTCACAGTCGTGGTCGTGATAGGCTCTGTAGTGTTTGTAACAGTAATAGGTATTATTTTTGATTCAATTTCAATTTTAGGTTGATGAGGATAATCCTTGACACATTTATGAGTTTGATTACTGCAAGTTAATCCTTCTTGACAACCAATTATCAAACCATCGCTTTCTCCACATGGACCATGTCTTCCAATTGTACATTTTTCTCCGTCCCATCTTAAACCCCATGGTTTTGCGAAAGGTATGTAAATATTTCTGTCACAAATACAAACACGATTTTCGCACAATAACCACACTTTTTCTTGTATGTTGGAGTGTACTGGGATGAAATTGCAATCCAGAGAACGTAGGCATGTTCTATTGAACCCGGGGTAAGTCTTTGGGGTCGTCAATGATTGAGATTGAGGATTTGGGGCAGCAGAGGTCATCGAGACAACAATTGTGGTTGTGATTGCGAAGAATCGTGAGGAGAGAAGTATGAGCTGCATTTTGACTCTTAAGATGACAACGCCAATCTATGAATACAACATAACTATAATTAGCAATTAACTTATACAAGGTATCTCACCCCTAATCGAAAATTCGTAACTCAATGTAGTAAGATTCCAAAAATTTAACTGTATTAAGAACTTTAATATGTCTGGAGACTAGATGTCGTATAGGCGCGTAGAAATTAGGCAAATTGTACAAAACGACACTTAAACCGTCAATTAAACCAATCTGCATCAGTTTTATATTCGGAACTCCCCTGTGTTGAGACAATGGGATTGATGGCATCAGGCAGTAGATGCTTCCCATTTTTTAAGAATTTTTATTTGAAATTGTGTTCTCCGTGACATTTTGACTTTAGCTTACGATATTATAGATTTGCTAAGTACGAATGATTTTTTTTCTCCAAAAATTGGGACATGGCGGTATCTGCCTCATTGTCTACTCTTTAAATGGGTAAAAACATAAATAGTAAATGGGAGTATAAAATGCGTACCAGTGTTAAGAATTTGCGTCAAATCTTTTCTTTCACAAGGTAAAGCGTCCAGGTGATACCCACAAATTAGAACTGAGTTGAAATTAATTTTAAACTTGTACTGTACTTGTAACTAGCAAATAATGCCCACAATATTCTGTCGACTAAAGAGTTTTATCCCGTATACGCAAATATTGGACGTGTGACTGTGACTGTGACTTTGCTAATATTTTGCAAAATCTGTAACTCGACTACTACGATTTTGCTGTCTGTCTCAACTTGATCTTTGAGAGTTATGATGAGTAGTAGTAGTAGTAGTAGTAGAACTGGATAACCCTGGACAAAGTTGATTTAAACTTCACCTTCAACTTATTATGTTTTTACAGCCTTGACAAGCTTGATTGGGTTGAAAACAAGTCGTCCACAATTGTAACCGCCGCACCTTACACTTACAAGACATTTTGTATTGTCTGTGTATTGCGAATAAATAAGTAACTACAACTGCTTACTACTCACTACTACAAAGTACAAACTACTTGAACATGCATGTACGTGTACGTACGTATACGTACGAATTTAATTAACGCACCTGCAATGATAGTGCAGCAAAAATGAGTTCATGTTAGAAAGCAAAGCAAAGGATGATGAGCAAAACAATTCAAAACCTTAATACTTGGAAGGTGCAGTGGAGTGGGGAGGGGTGGTGGTGGTGGTGGGTCAGCCAGTTATGACTAGAATGGAACTGGTTTCTCCTTTATACATATAAAAAACCTCTCACCAAATCATCATTCAAAAAATAATAATGGACCAGGGAGTGAATTGAATTGAATAATAAAACCTAACTTACTCCGTGTTCCTCGCATTGTAAAACTTTCCATTAATTGTAATTGTAATCGTAAGTAGTAAACGTTTGATCAACAAAATCTATTTAATGCTTGACAAGTTGATATGATGGCTGGACATGTCAAAAATAAATTAGGACAGCTTATTCTGAATATACGTACCAACTAATTTTGAACGTTTAAAGAAAATGTTTAAGATACAGTGAAAATACCACCAATCATCAATCCAACTTCTCATACATAGAAATAAACGTTGCTATGTAATAATACAACAATCGGAAGCGAATAACACGATATAGCTTGTCCTTTTTTTGCAGACATTAATCATTTCCTTAAAACCCGGATACGTTAAATCATCTACACATTGGGGAATTCAATTAACGAGGCGTGAAAGTATTTTTATTTCTGTTTTGCCTTAGTTTAATTTAAACCTATACGTAGAGACTTCAAATTATTTTTTACACTTGTACGCTTTGCATAGAGACGATGACGTAATAAGGCGTGAAAGTAAGCGTTCAAAGGGTACAAAATATTTGCATAGCATGTTGACCTGAACATGATCCTCCTCCGGTTACGTCTTTACGGCTTAAAATAAAAAAAACATCAAACAATCAAAATTTTCGCATTTATTTTGGCTCTTTTCTGGGTTCTCCAGTGTTCTCCCCTACCGTACCCTAGCCTCTTAGGGATCAGAAATTATTTTATTCAAATGAGCCATTCATGTCAAGTTTTTCTCACGGACCATGAATTTTTACGGATTTTACATTTTTGTAATACATTGGGGGTAAAATGAGTGCAGTTCATGAGGTCCCAAATAAATTCCCGGGGTGTGCATGGATTTCCTGAGGTTAGTAAAGTCCAGGCATTAGTGTGTACTCGCTGTACTTTGCCACCTCGTACATCATACATATTTGGTACCCTGCAGGACTCTTCTACTATACACAGACCTTTCCCTTAATTCTAATTTGATTATTTCTAAGTTGATTAGAACAAGGCTGATTGTCTCCCCACAGTTCCTCCTCGTTGAATTTAAGTGGGCAATTATGTGAATTCATTTCTTTGTGTAAGCCAACCCAGTTCCATTAATGTTACAATGTAACGTAGGTGTCAAGGGCTCAAACTTAAGTGGATGGAGTGCGTGTACGTATAATCCAAAAATGAAGTCATTTTTCCCCTCATCTAAAGATTAGGGTGAAGATTCAGTTGATCAATTCTGTGTACCCTCATTTTTTGTCACCCTTGTCCCACTCCCAACACAAAACAAGGATTTTACTCAACAAAACTTTTTTAAGTGTTCACGTGAATAGAGAATCAGAAAAAAACATTAACGATAGAAAACTTATTGCATTGCCAATATAAAAAAATTGTGAGTCAGTTTTTTTCCCTATTGACGATTCCATTTCTTCCGTTCTCCTTCAACCACTTTTACATGAATATCCACTTTTTGTACAAAAATTGTTGAAGCATTGTAAGCATCCGATTCGTTCCAACTTTGGGGTAGAGATTGAAAAAAATGCATTCTTTTCGTCTTGTCGGACATATGGCATCTAGTATAAAAAGATGGTGACCCACCGGTATGTTTTGAATTTGATCACTTTTTGAATTCACTCAATGCACGATCAGAATTCAATAAAAATAGTAAAGTCTATGTAACTTTTTTAATTCGTCACTTTTGAATGGCAATAGAACAATGACAACTCGTTGTACTATTCTTTTGAACATTTTCTACTCTTCAGCCATCATTGGAACACGAATACTTTGCATACTGAACAGAAATCCTCGAATGGGTGCATTGTATCCTAAAGTCCAATTAAATTGTTTGTGTAAATGCATCGATGGATTTCCCGAATGTACGACACATTAAAGTATTGCCGAATTCGCAACAACACCCTAAATACAATTGGTCGTTATAAATAGCAGCCGCATGCCGGTTTTGGAAAAATTTATGCACAGCATTTTGAGGTTTAATTAAGTAGGTCCGGTTTCATAAAACAACTCATTTGTTTCTCCAAAAAATATAGTGCACAATATCGAAAGTATTTATTTCATGGTTCTTCAATTCAAATTGAAAGGATCAATTCGCACACCTACCCCTCTATATTAGTTCCACTAGACCTCGGACGGCATTTATTTTTATGAAACATTCCTCCCTTGTCAGACCACCTCAATAGTGGGACCACGCCACTTTTTTCTTCCATATGTATGATTCTATTAAACAGGTACTCGTGGAATACTAGTATTTATTTTGAGAACTCAATAAACGTATTTTTATAGGACAATAGTAGTGCGTAGGATGAAGGAGGAAAAACTGCTGATTAGATTGACACGTAAAACGATTCCCCTCAGCCTTTCTTCCTCGTAAAGGGACTTCTTGTCTGTTCCCTCGTGTCTTTAACTGAATAGTTCCAGAGAAAGACTTCAGAGAAAGGGAAATACTACTAGGGAAATGCTGGAAATGCCAGCCAAGTCATGTTCTCCATTTTAATCTCATTAGAATGCAACGGGGATTCTTCTATGGGCTCATCTTCACGCTCTTTTCAAAAACTCTTAAAACCCAAGGACCAACGCAACGCCTTCCGCTCATTCACACGTTTCAATATGACTTTTCTAGTGATCACATAAAATACAACAACCTCGAATATTTTCTGCGACTCGACTGGTTCCAATTCTCCATTGCATATTGCATGAGGCAGATAATCAAATCCAAATACAGAGAATTCAATATTTGGAAGCAAAAGACAGAAAACTTCTTAAATATTTTGATAAGAATTCGACCCTTTTCAAAATTCTTTGTGACTTCCTGTAATTACTAAACAACCACCGCCATTATTAAACTGTTTTAACATTGTCATACGTACTACCTGGTCCACAATGGAAAATAAGTCCTCGTCGCGTCGTCGTCCATCAATAATAAGGCGTGACCTGTTTCTGAAAAGTACTACACAAATTCAAATGAAAGTAAATAGGGTTTAAAGAACTTCCTACAGTAAGTAACAGACCATTCTTGCAGAACACAATTCTGTCATTGTTTGAAAAAGAACCGAAAGTGTTGCACGGCTCATAATAAAATTTAGGCTCCCGTGGTTCCACTGCGGGAGGTCTTTGTCAATATTTTCCTTTTTGTCAACCGTAGATTTTAAAAGTACGTTAGGACTTAGGACGACCCTTGTCAAGCATTTTACACTGTGAACTTGTATTAATGGCGACTCAGGGAACGCTTAACGCTAGGTTCGACATATCGTAAGGATAATTAATTTTTATGTGTGATTTAAATTGAAATGCTTCGGATTGTCAACAAATTAATCGACATTCGTATGAGTGTTGTAATTTATATTCAAATCTTTATCAGGGGGTTTCCCGTAATATCCAGTCGATCCTCTGCCCATAATTGAACAAAGTTTGATCCCCTCTTCAAATCTCCTCATACAAGTACTCATCTGTCTCCATTATTTCTTGATCGCCTCCAAATTGCATTTCCTCCTTCCAAAAGTCAAAGTCTCAAAGGAAGGAAGAGCAATCGTCGAAGAATTGACTTTCAGTGAGCTGAGTTGAGTTAGGGAGAAAGTGAAAGCCGAAACTAAAATTCGTAAAGCCTAATACCCGCATCGGGGTACAAAAATGAATATTGGAAAAGATGCTACTTAAAAGGTTACGTTCAGAACTCACAACCTTGTAAATTGGAATTCAGAAATCAGAGAGTGGAATTACGACAGATAGATTTCGAGCATTTGTGTTCGTTTCCTTATTTGCTTAATGATTATCGTGCGTATTTAGAAGTGCATTCACACATTACGTAGCTGAGGTTATAGCGATATAGTGACATTGTTTTCGAACAAACAAGTATTCCCTGATCATAATGTCGTCTAAAGCAGCGCCAACCCAGGAACCTGCTGAAGAAAGTTGTTGCCGTCAAGATACAGAGAAATTGCAGTCGGTGTCGAAATATGTATACTATTGTTTGAATTTGATTCATTTCCGATTTGCTTTACACAGGGTGTCACAAACTTAACATTTTGGAAATTTCGATTGTTGTTTCTGCTATATGAAACGACCTACGATAGCCACAATAAATAGCATACAATTTCACAAGTGGAGGTAATGCACGAATTCGTTTATTTTCTTGTACAATTATAAGCCATATAACTGGTCATCTTAGTTTTTGTTTATTCGAATGAAACAGGCCACAGTACGTTACTTCTGGGACACTCTGTATACTGCACATTTACGTATGACGTCAATTTCAGTAGTGTTTAGGTCAATTTCGCATTTGAGCATGACAGAAATCAACAACAAACTTTTATTAAATTACCCTCTGACTGAGCGCTAATGCCGGATAATGAGTCTTTTGATACGATTGATAAAAAATTCTTTTTCAAAGATGTTAAAATGTTAAGTTCAAGGTGAAATAAAATTCTCATTCTAATTTGTCTCAGAAATTTTGAAATCTACAACTCTACCTGTCAATTCTTAATGTGACCAGGATCTCCTATGATTACAAATTCACTCAGGTAATGATTATCAGGGAGAACGTTCATCAAACAGTTTGTCATGTTTGAGATTATCTCCAATTCTTATTTACTAGCAACTGTAAATACTTTTAAATTCGTGTTTCAGTAGAGAACCCCTCCAAGAATAAGCTTGGAAATGGCTAGAAACTACTTTATACCTGGGTTAATTTTTAGAAATCACTCGAAGGGATGCTAAACCTGTAGTGACTGTCTCCGATAATATGGAAAAAGAACGAATGACTATTTTGGTCTTGATTTGATGAGAAATATTTGCGAGCCATGACTGCACCATTAACTACTTTGCTTTCCTAATTAGATTCGGAAGTTAATAAAAATAATTTGGATGAGTGGGGTTCACTTTCACACTTCTCACTCTCTCCTCGTCAGTCTTAAAGAAGTACATAAGCAAACAGAACAGAATGTAATTTTAGGGGAAGTGAGATTTTATTATTCTAACCACCCTAGAACGTGACCGTTAAACTCTTAGAAAAGTCGCACTCAGATTTTATGACCAAGCAGGCAAACGCAAACGAGAACCCTCAAGTAAATTCGCATTCTACTACTCTTACCATAATGACTTCAGTTTTTATGGTCTTAAGGTGTAATTAAACCCGTCTAAATAATGTGTTCATCTCAAATAAACGGAAGAGACTTTTACGGGTTTTTGTCAGTGCATCGTGCATGCTGTCTGAGTTACTAATCAGATTCCTCTGTCCTCAATTCCCGAATTCGTTTTTTTTAGGTTAGCCGGGAATCCCGCTTCGGTTAACTCTACTGAGTTTTTTTGGGTTTACGGTGTATTTAAAATTTTAGTTAATCACTTAGCCGTAGATGCGGCAAATCTTGCATATTTCTAAAACAGGTAGTTCAATTAGTATGACAGTAATTCTTAATTATCCATACATCCTAACCCATGTGAATTTAGAAAAAATTGAATAACAAGATTTTTCCTATTTGAATTTCACAAACAATCCTAGGATCCTGGATTTTAAACAATGTGTCTCTTTTCTATAAATCACTCTTGAGAATGACTAACTGGTTGGTTCCATCTCCTCCAAAAGAATAGAATGAATGTGTTCTGTTCACTTTCACTCCATGTCCTGAGGATATGTATGAGTCGGAGTCTGAGATGAGAGTGACGGATCGTCCATACGTCCTCCTTCCTCATATAAATGGAAATCTTGTGTCATTTTTACTCATATGAATGAAATATTCAGATTGTCATTTCTCTTTTCTCCCATTTTTCCTCGACCATTTGCTCCCACAGTTCCACAGTCCACTCTCACCCGTTCGTTCGTATGAAATAAATCTCGCATTTCATTTTTTACCTATAAAGGAAATTCGGGGGTACGGGCACGGGCAGGACACACGGTGCATGTACGTACGTATTACTCGGTCTTTTCGGGTTTTCTTTTCTCCCCTCTGTTGTCATCCTGCACCCTGGGTTTACTCCATAGTGTGTGTGTGTCCAAGTACAGGGTGCTTAGTAACAAATGGAACCCAGAAAAGTTTAATTCTCCTTGGATTTTCAAGTTTGGATAGAGTAGACCTCTTACCAATTTCTGGACCAAAAGTCGTACCAAAATTTAGGGAAGAGTAATGTAGTAAATATTCAGTAAGACAGTTTCCTCATTATTCAACCACTCAAAATAATTTGTTACGAACCACCCTGTACTGCAAGCCTCCTGTAATACAAGTCATATTAAGTCATGGCATGGCGTGATATTGGTTGAATTCATCTCAATTCCCTGCTTGCTTTGCGAAAATAAAGTATCAACCGGTCATTTTTTGCATTATCCCTGGAAAATGGAAAGAAATCCATTTTTTACGTGTGTCATAAATTATCATTTGTAACTTCCATGGGATTTACATGTGGGACAGAAGAATTATGTGAACAAATCGAAGGGATTTATTACGCTCTAAGGGACGGCTAATGTGGTAAACCAAGGATGGAGAAAAAAAATAAAAAGGTTTTTTTCCCCTAAAATCAAGAGAATCTTTTAGGGCTCAAGAGCCGAGAATGGACAAAAAATATAAAAATCCAATTAAAATGACTGGGGCTATTTTCCCTGGTAAAGGTATTGAATAATTTAGTTGATTTGAAATTACATTGCGAAGAACCAAGGAAGGGTTTTGGGTGTATTTTTTGAATATGTGGATTTTGAGTGTTGGGATTAGAAAATGAAATGCACCAGGGTTCACCCGCTTTATTTACACACATACATACGTACATAGTAGCTACACGTTCATTCACTAAACACGTAGCTCACGAGCCAAATGAAATTATTCTTACTCATATGTTTTATTTGAAATTAGTTGTTTAAAAAATCAGTAATTTAGTTGTTAGTGTTCTGAAGTGAATTCAAATTAGTGTTGTCCGAATTCAGTAAACTTTTTACGTAGATAGAACGATATTTCTGAAAGTAATATATTTTAGGAACGTACTGTTAGTTAAAATTGGTAGCTGGACGTTGTACTATCCGAATTCCAACTCACTTCCACATGGCAAAAGATCCCATGTCAGAATTGGCTGATTTATTTGGACATGTTGAACGCATTGACCTCCTATTAAACAACTTTTGTCAAGGAACCTTCCCTCACCGTTTCGGACTTGTTAATACACGTGGGGCATAGAGGAGGCTTTGTATGCTCGGTGTAAGCCCCGCGTGCTCCCTGTGTATTAAAAAGTCCAACGGGGTAAGGATTTTCGGGATGATTCCTTTACAAAAGTTCTCCAGTAGGTCAAGGGCTACAACATATCCAAAATACCCCGATTATGATGGCGGACCTTTTGCCGTGCCCTGTGCGTGGTATCCATTTACATCCCAAACCCTGAGGTGAGATCTATAACCGTTAATAATTTAGAGAATTAAGCAGTTAATAAAAACTGCCCTAAATAGTTATGGAACAACTGGGCACTCACGGTAATCGCATGGGTCATTGATATATCAAAATCTGCGAGTTCCACAGAATTTGACATTACAGGAATATTATCATTTTTTTGAAAAATGAGAAGCTATTTGCATTATTAAGAGCGGAGTGCTGTAGAAGCGTACCTGTTTGGATATGTTCTTCTTGCTCTTCAATTTGGGTGAGACGGGTCTTTCTTATTGTTAGTCATTCCGATCCGACCTGTCTTAAAAAAATGTTCCCCTGGGAAGACCTTGTCGGCCCAGCGGTCACGACAAGGCCCCAACCCGGTGTTTCATATTAAGACACCCATAAATTACGTCGCGCGGAGTTAGTTTTGAATTGTTAACGAACTAACGACTCTGAGTGGCCAACCTGTGCTTGTGCTGTGCTGTGTATCTACACGTTATCTTCCTCCTTCCTGCTGCTAACTTTGCTTGTGACCGACAAGAAACTGGGTGCAAAGATTTGCATTTCCTTGAGTATTTTTTTTCACTACTACATAGAATCTTCATATTATAAATCAAGCGGAGAGGAAGATTTATCTGAAGAAGGAATCTTCTGTAGGGGCAGGGGTGTAGGTAGGAAGTCAAAGTCAAAGTCGAGGAACGGAAGATTGGTTGCTTCACTACACCGTACGTACACCCGGAACCCGCACCCGTAACCAATTTTTTATTTGCATATTGTGACAGGAACTTATGACACCTTTCCCTGGCTTTTTTGGTCTCTAGAAAACCACCAAGAGCTTGTAAAGTAGGAAGATAAGGGTCGTCCCTTGTTTTTCTTCGTACAGTGATAGTGATCCTATCGTGTCAAAAGACATTTTGAAACACACTGTACGTGTACACTCACACTCTACTAATAAAACTGAATTGCTGTGGTCTTCCAGCGTGGACAGGTGTTGGACCATACATTATGTTTTCAGTTCTGCTTTTTTGCTAGAAAAAAGACATACAAGATCATTTATTACTCAAAAATTAAATGTACAGGTGCACGGACCGCAGAATTCCATTTCAAACTAACAAGATAGTACATTTACACTTTGTTTCCAATCTTATCCACTATCTACAGTTGAAACTTTGTGAATAACGAGATACATATTTTGAAAATACAGTGAGGAATCTAATTGCTAATAAGGGCACTCAAGAGGACCGGAAAAATTGTTTTTATACACGTAATAGTATAACCCAATCAGTACGGATTCACAAAATTTTAAGTACATATCCTTTCCTAACTTTATATTAGTAAATTCAATCGTTTAGTTGTAATTATAGAAATCAATGCCGTTTACATGTGTAATACTCAGAATGAGGGTGACATTGTCCGAGACATACTTAAGAGAACGGATGTCTGAATCTGGATAGTGATAATTACAATTCGCTGCATTTTATATTGCTTTAGTGGGTTTAAAGTTTTATAACATTAAAAATTCGCTTGTGTCGATTTTACAATATTTTGGCTTCTATTCTGGTATACTGTACTTTCACATATGTATGCAGTCCATGATATACTATTAAACTTTTTATGTTGTGCTCTAATATTCAGCAAAGACGTTCTGACGTCTGAAACAAGGCGGGTGGTATGGTGAACGAGAAATGATAGATTTCACAATATCCCAAAAATTAAAATTGCCCAAAAATTAAATAACGACAAAAAATAGTATTTGAACACTATATCCTACTTGCACGACTAAACAATCTAATGTGTCATTTATCAATTGAATGAAATTTTGACCGAGTCAATGCTCTGCCTGATCCTTTTGTTTTCAGAATGACAGTAGCAGAAAATCAAATGTGAAACTGACTCAACAAAACAGACACAAAATACAATCCCGTTTCTTCTTCACATTTTCTGGTCCATGAGAAAACGTCCAAAACAGGAGTTTTTGAGTCTGACAAAACTTTTGGAAACAATGTCATTGTCTTTTACATATTTAAATGGAAATCTCATCTGCCAGAGAGTTGACAGCGGATGAAATAACAATTTTTTCTTGCTTCTTCTGTCATTTGTCTCATCTCTTGAAAAACTTTACCCTTTCAACTCAACACAACACAAGAACGTACGTACGCATTTCAGTGTTTTCAGTGTACTGTGCAGTGTCCCTGACACCGCACCACCGCTTTAAGAGTGGTTACCCGGGTAGTTCCAGTTTTAGAATGAAATATACTCTCATCGAATCTACGAGGACGAATGTATGTTGTACGTACGTACGTACGTATCACTTTATTTCCCTTTTTATGAGATTGGTGGCTAGTGGGTCGTGAAAAACGGTTTTCTACCCTTCAGTCTCAAACCCATGGATGGAATCCAATGCAATGTTATTCCATTTGACTCAACATTGATTGGAGGGGCTATCTCTGGAAGTGAAAGTTATAAAGGTTTATGCATGGTCAATGGGTAATGGTCACTCACTCACTTTCCTCAAATTCAGACGTATGTATTTTTGGAATTCAAGTGAATAGAAGGGTATATAGCACCCCACTCTCCAAGATATCGTTTTGTCCCATTCTCAAATGGAATAATACTAAACACAAGGATATTGTTCAAATTCTATTATGCATCCATAGGTAGAATGTAAGACAATCAGGCTTATACAGGTGTGACTTGTGAGTAGACGCAGTAACCTAAATACGAAACAAATCCTTCACAAAGGATACGGTTTGAATCTAATTTATTTATTTAATTTCGCATGCGTTATTATAAAATATGAGACTGACACTTTTGTTATCTGGGCTTTTCATTTGCATACTTTTAACTTCCTGGGGCTATTGATCACAAAATAACTATTTTGGCTGTAGATTAACAGCAGATATCATTAACTTTCTCATCCTGAGTGTATAAGAATTTTTTCGTGGCACTATCGTGGCAAAATGAAGGCTAGGTTCTCGACAAGTTTCGAATGGTCTCAGAATTTCACTTTTCAAGAAGTAATGAAACACGTCGCATTGAA
The DNA here is from genome assembly GCA_034698835.1 of Protaphorura tricampata. NCBI lineage: Eukaryota > Metazoa > Arthropoda > Collembola > Poduromorpha > Onychiuridae > Protaphorura > Protaphorura tricampata. The sequence goes on from JAQGCB010000455.1 coordinate 19,833, forward strand.
TTACATCAGAACTCAGAGTTTGATTTCCGTTTGAACTGAAAAATATTTTGAAATTGGATATATCTGAATTAACAGATAATCCTGTCTCTGGATGCAAAAAGAAAACTCATAATATTCTTTTGGGATGGATACATTCAAGCTGAAACTGCAGCCTGACTGCAGCAAAAATATTCGACACAGCACAGTCAACCAACCCCTGAATGAATTTTGGGAGCGCCACGGAGTTTCTGAAGAGATTCTATGATTCTCAATCACTTTCACGCTGCAGTAAAAATATCAGAAGAAATAGCCGTGCCGTGCTTGAATGGCAATTCATTTCCACGAAATGATTGAACAATGCAATGCAATGCAATATGCAATGAGGGTGTCATGAATAGCTTGAGTTAGATAAAAATCGCATTGCCACTTTCATGTCAAAATATTTCTACTGTTTTTGTTTTTATTCGTTGGATAGAATTAGATAGATGATGGTTCGGTAGAATTTTTAACATTGCTTCAAGTAGTACAATAATTCAAGCAATAGTAAAATTGTCTGTATTAAGAAGACTATTTCTGCATATTCAGCACTAAAGTAATATGATAAAATTAATTTAACGAATTTTACGAGGTGAACGATTTCCTTGTGAGATGTGTGTATATAATAATAGCGTTCCCAGTAGGACCTGCGCTTGGCTGGCATATACACTGAACTCTTGCTTAATGTACCACTTTGTTTTATTTTTGTGCAATTAAGCTAGCCCTAAGGTAATTTGTGTCCATGGTTAGTACATTTATTCGCTCCAGCTTCATTCATTTAGGTTTTGTTCGCCCCAAGTAGCCTTAGGGAATCTGTACAGTACAATACAAACTGAACTGCTACTGGTCTCGGACTCGGACTCAAATTATCGCACAAGACCATTTCTATTCCATTCCCTTGTTTTCGGACCTGGACATGACCAAACTTTCAAGGAATTACTAAAGTAAACTTAGACGCGACCCGCCATGCCGGCCATGCATGCACGAATAAATAAAGTTGCGAATCTTGGGGATTTCTAGGGTCATCCTTGCACTGCTCAAACGAAACGAAATGAGAAGAAGTTGGACCAGAGAAAGCCTCAAGGCTTGATCAATTCGACAAACACACCAAAGAGATTTCTTCTTCTGTTTTTCCGGACCGGACTCGACAGTATTTGCCTTCTATTTAGTCTGTACTGTCCGGCAATGTCAAGAATCGCCTACACTGAATTATTGACATACGAATTGCATCACATTAAAATATGACAGTATTTTGTAAAATAACCCTGAATGCTCCTTGATTGTTTTACATTCCAAGGACAAGCCGTTACGACTTTAAGAATGAAACTTCCAATTTCTAGGTCAAGTTGCTAACGTGCGTGTGCGTGTGCGGTGTATAGAATAGTGTGGCAGGCCCGTTGTGGATTTTGTGTTCTGTTTTCATTCAGGTCATCCGTGCATTAAATGTATTACAGGGACACGTCCCGGGTGGAAGGATAGGGAAGAATATAAAACTAAACTTTTTTTTTGCCTTTGCCTTTGCCTTCGGGTGGTTCATTCCCTTGTCTCATAGTTTTGAACCAGAAAAAATTTACTCCGATCCGATTGACCCGGACTAGGACTCAGTGCCTCTTTTGCGAAATGGTTTGTACGGGATAAGTGGATGAAGGGCGTGTTGAAAATAAAGAAGTCATCTAAATGTCGTTCTCAAGTCTCTTGAAAGCTCACAATCTTTTTTTTTTGACTTTCCTTCTGGGTTTTTTTTACGATCGGTATATACAGTACTAAGGGTATGTGTGTGTGTGACTTTACCACTGCTCACGTAACAAACATCCGAAGGCAACTAGAATCCTGATCAGGACAGAACCAACAGGTCACTTGAAATCGTGCTCACTGCTTACCACGGCCTTAGACAACTGAATAGCCAGCCCACGTAGTCATAACAGTTCTGTAGTGTGTTAAAGTGACCATTTTATATTAGTAGACTTGTGCAGGACAGAATTTTAATTCTTGGACTGCTTTTTGATATCTTGAGCCGGAATTCGCAAAGACCTGGCATTGCCTTCAAATGCGAGTTCACTTAACAATAGGTCAGTTTTTCTGTTACTCAAGTTGATCTATAGGGTTTACCTATGTATAAACACAAATGCAATTCTATACTTTTATTTAGAAACATACCAGCAACGGGAGGAAGTGAAAGAGCTTCGCCGTACTCAGGTGTCAGGTTTATTAGCCCGCACATTCCTGCAACCAGTGGAGTTCAAAAAGAATTATACCTTCAAATTTCGTGTGACTGATCCAGGGTATAATTCGTACGCAAACACAATTCTCTACGAAAAAAAAAAAAAAAAAAAAAAATCT
>JAQGCB010000456.1:0-22162 GCA_034698835.1 Protaphorura tricampata
GCAAATACTAATAGTTTACATATAAAATAGTAGTTGTAATTGGTACACAGTATTTGAATTCATAAATTTAAATTTCAGGTTCCACGTTGAATCCGCACTATCTCCGATTCTCGTCCTAATGACGATTATGGGACGAATGCCCTGGGTCCTTCGAGGTCCTAGTGAACTTGACAGATTCAGAAGAATGAACTACGACATCAAGAAATTGTCATACAATTTTATACTATTCAGTTTTTCCTCTATCGTTATGGCTTTGGTTCTTGTAATTTCATTGGTGTCCACCTGTCATATCTTATCCAATAATGGTACAAAAGAACCATACCAGTAAGTGTTTTTTTACACCTATGTTTATTAAAAGTACATTTCTAATGTTTTATATGTTATTCAGACAATTGGAGATTTTGTACTTCCAAAAATATTGGCTCCAGTACGCTCTCTTCATATTTCCACTCATCTTGTGTATAACCTTCAACATATCAATTTTGATTTATGGTAATGAAATGGGGAAATACTTGTCCGACATATTTGCTTCGTCCAGCAAGTTTCATTGTGATAATACCAGACGTGTTTGGATGTATGGGTGGATAAGTCTTATTTTCCTTGGAATTGTTTGTGGTTACTACATCACCAATTATAGTCCTGAGGGATTACCTGCTGTGCGTGGAGGAATTGGCCTTATTACAATTAGTATCTTCCATTTCTTTATTCCTGGGATTCGAGTCAATCTTCCAATCTTTGAACCTTTGGCTGCCTGTGTCCTTGCCTTTCACGTATACGTTATAATCAGTGCACGACTGGTCATGGCACTCCCTGTATTCTACAGCGTTATCATTCGGAATTTGGCCGTACAATGGAATTTTCGGACTGCTCTGACCCTTAAAGCCAGTAAGTGCAGTAACAAGTAGCTGATAATTGTACTGCGTTAGAAAATTTTTGTAGTTAATTTGCCTTTAATTTGTAGTCAGTGTGAAAGGAGATCAAAAATTGAAAGAAATTAAGAAAAATGCGACTCATCGATACTTATTTCGTTTTCATCTTGTTATTACCGCCCTAGTCCGTGGTCTCTCCGATGATGCATTTATTCCAACATTCATCATGTACTTTGGTCTACAAGTAGTAACCTCTACATCTCTACATATAATTTGACAAAAAATAACTGACCTATCTTAAAAAATTCAACTTTTTCAATTTTTATATTTCCCCAGTTTTGTGCCATCGTACTAACACTGTACAAAGTTTCCAAAACGTTAGGAATTACATTTGACACGGACAAAGGGGAAGATTTTGGAAATAACACACAGATTGACGTTATAGGTCTACAGGTGAGATTACTAATTTTACGTAAATACGTATGCAGCAAACAAACTGACCAAAAACTGTACCCAAAAAACATTCACACTTTTTGAGATTTACTACATTAAAGTTGTATGAACGTTTAGTACAGGGATGACCGAATGGATACTGTTACTAACGCTGGAATCTTACTCCTTTTAACATTGTCGGGATTTTTGGCTACATCAGAACTACTTGCTCAATGCAGTCACAAGGTAAAGACATTTGAAATTCTTGTGACAGTTTGTGACTTCGGCTCGGATGGTAATTTCATGTCGGCCTAAAATATAGTTGAGTTCAGCTTATTCGATCAGCAAACATGGGACAGTGGCTGAAATGTCCCGATAAAATGACATACATGTGTTCTACATTAGTTCTGTTTCGCTTTTGTATGCATTTTTATATTTACTACATAATTTGTGAGAATTAATAGGTCAGACGAGGGTACTACCATGTCCGGCGTCACGGGATAAACGCGAAACACGCAATTGACAGAAAATTCGTAAGTCAAATTCAGTTTTCAATCGGTACAAGCTTGGAAAACTAATTAATACTTTTCATGGGTTCCAGGTATTGAGCTTAATTGAGTGTTTTACGTATCCGAGACCCCTTTTACTCTCTCCTGGAAATTATATTGAACTGACAAGACCTTTCATTGCCGCTGTAAGTTCACTCACATTTCTTTCTTGTAATTCTGCAATAATCACTGGGCGTGGGCAGTAGGAGAGTCGATCGAGAGTCTCAGTTTTAGTCTCACCAGGAATGAGATATTAGTATATCTCATTCCTGTAGTCTCACTTTCACTGTACTTCAATTCTATTTGATGATGTTTCTGTACTTTAATTTATTTGTCTATTTTTATGAATCATGAATCATTATTTACACATTATTACATTATTTAGTTTCTTGGAGGTGCCATTATGATTTTTTCAATCATGATTCAAACGGAAAGCAATGCCTTTGTTACAACACCAATCCTTGGACTTTGTGAAGGCTCTGTTGTTTGTGTGGTTGGTTTCGCTGTTGGGTGAGTTGTTTTAGATAGTACTACTACATGAGTATCCCCAGTGGTACAAAGATTTCCAGTAAAGAAGTGATCAGGACTACTTGCATCACTTTGAAATAAAGGCCTGACAGTATGGGTGGAATATGTATGCGCGTAGAAGTATCATACAACATTTTGTAGAATATCGGATTATCTGTTTTCTTCAAATATTTCTAATGACATATACTTTGACCCACAGGCCTAGAAAACAAGCGGATGATCTCAACAGTAATTTTATGAGGAAGATAGAGGAAGTCAACAGATTGAGACCACCTACTACACCGACTACGACGATGACGACAACAACAACAACGGCGACAACGACAACAACAACAACAACAACATCACGTGGCCCTCGAATGCTTCCAATCGTCAGAAGTGGTGGCAATATGTCCGAACATTTTATAAGGTTATCAATTAAGTACACTTGTTTATGTAAATGCTTTTGGATGACACTTTAATTCAGATATCAAATCAAAACAGATGTCCCAACACCACGGTGATCCGTCAAAAAATGTATGAAGGAGTATTCTTCGATGAAATTCCATTGCCAACGAACACACTTGATTGCGTGGCTGCTCCATATCCTCTTGGGAGACAATATTATGATGCATTTGGAAGACCACCGCCTAAATATGATGGTTGTGCTCAAATTGGTGTACCCACACGAAGAAATTTTAGAACAAATGATCCAGATGAACCATACAATCCTCCAGCGGAAGTTGAATATCCAACAACATTAACTTTCTTTACAACTTCGGCTGCTCACACGTACACTTGTTTTATTCAGAATGATTTCAATTCACAGAGAAATCTATTGGACCCTTCAATGGCTGATAGTCCTTATAATACTTGTGCATACCCTACTGAATGGGGTGATTTCTTTTGTATTGCTTGGATAAATGAATTACCACCGAATTCTCCTAGGACACAAACAGAAGGGGAGAGACTTGCGAAATTGGATGTTGGGAATAGTGGAAATAAGATTTGCAACGTTGACACTCATGATTTATGGGTCAGAGAAAGTCGAAGGAAGACATTTAATGCGGTAGCCTACGGTTTACCACTTCTTAGCTCAAGTACCATCCGATTGTATCCTTATCATAGGAATGGAAGACTTCTGAGAATGAAGGGAAATGCTAGATATGCTCTTTTGCCATACCTCCAAAGACTTTTGACGGATTCGTCCAAACCATACAATTACTATGATTGTTTTGGAATTAAATTGGATAAATGGGATGATTGTGGAAATCTAGCATTCTCAATCACAAGATTCAATTCGGTAGCAAGAAAATTTGAAATGAAGAGTCCTCAGTTGATGACATACACAATCGCTGGAAAAACTTACAAATGTTGGGAGCATCAGTTGAAAGGATATACATGTGGATTTAAAGGGGTGCCTGGAGATGCAGCGATTGAAAACAATATTCCAATCATTTGTGAAAAATTCAGACGCTACTATGTTGAGGGGATATATAATGATTTCATTTGGCAAGACTAAAATAATCTGAGCCTTTATTACCGTGGATTGCCATGAAAAGAATTCAAATGTGTTGGCTACAAAATGTAGCATAAGTAAAAACAAAAATATTCAATGTGTAAAATGCCTATGTCTAACATTAAAAACAGTGAAGTTTTACTATACCCGTGGTCTTAATGTCACAATTGCATAAAATGACATCAAAATATGTATTTTCATAGCTATTTTCAAACATCTTCACGAAACACAATGATAGTCACATCCTTTGGAATAATCTTGACAGCAGGTTTTCCCAGCTTCGCATGTATTATCCAGACAAGGATCCGCCTTACATTGAACGTTAGGTGGGAAGACTGGACATCGGTCATGTGTAATCCCTTTTGGTAGGCAATGGAATTTGCAACCCTTGGAATAATTCGTACAACATTTTTTCCCAACTTGACAGAGGACAGTTGAACAAGGGTTTCGAACACAGTAGAACTTGACAGGCCACTTTGGACAAATTAGTCTATCGTTGCCTGCAAATTTAGATTTATTTTAATTGACGAATTCGTTTATAAACATTTGCATTAGTATTTAAGTACATTCGATCTCGAACTCACCTCTCGCAGATTTTACTTCAGGAATTATATCGGTGATGAGGATAACGTAAACAAATAGTGAAATAAAAAGAAAAGTTCTCATTTTTAGACTTTTAATGCCGAAATAAGTTTCAGATATTGAAAATGACGACGAGAACTTTTGCTTCTACGTTTAAGACAGAGAGAGCCACTTAAGTGTAACGTTAAAAAAAAACCTTCCAATAAATGGGAAAAAATATCAAACCCAATCTTGGACCTAAATATTTCAGCCCATGTAGTTATTCGTAGTCTTGATTTAAATAGCATTATACAAATTATCCAAACCTAATGTGGGATCACGGAACTCATACTCTCAAATATTTTATAATCAAATTCATAGAAGTACCTGAAAGTTGTAAACAATAATACAGGGATAAAATTAGCAAACACAGCACAGAGTTACTGACATGAAAATAAAAATAACGGAATATGTACAAAAATAAATGCCCAATATGCACTACAAATTGCACTACGGAAATAGTACGTTCCCGAGAATCAAAATATTACCTAATATAGATGAACATAGAAATTACGAGAATTAGAAATATTCGAAATATTTTATTCTGCTACTATTAATTTGACTACTAAATTATTTACGACCCATTTTTAGGTAAAACAATGATAGTCACATCCTGTGGAGTAGTCTGGACAGCAAGTCTCACTGGCCGACGCTTTGCACTCATTCTTCAGACATGGATCAGCAAAGCATGCATTATTGGCTGGAAATACTGGACAATCCTCTGGTTTAATTCCTTTTGCAATGCATTGGTGGCCACAACCAGCGGAATAGTCTGGGCAACACTTCTTACCGACTTCGCAAAGGATAGTTGTGCAAGGATTACGAAGACAGAGCACAGGATTGAAAACGACCGGCCAGTTTGGACAAATCGTTCTATCAGGACCTACAATTTTAAGTTTTGAATAAATTACTGTATTATATAAATATTTGTAATTGTATTGATCTCACCTCTTGCGGATTTTACGACTGGAATCCAGATGGCAAGGAAAATTAGGCAGACCGAAATTAAAGTACAGGTGAATGGTTTCATTCCAATGTTGGATATTGGACTACAAGTGATATTTTATTGGAACGTTCTTCTTTTTGTAGAAATAGGTGCTCAATAGACTCACTGCTTTCAAATGTGGAACTGAGGTCAATGAGACTTCAAATTTTCTGTTCGGAAACTAATGAGAATATTAAATTCAGTTCATTGTTTTCCTGAGTTGAATGACAATGAAGTGACATGATATATTCCCGTGCAGGTAGAATTTCGGTACTAATAGAAGCAAATACAGACAAAATGCGCATTACATGTAGAATTGAAGTAGCAGTTCATTCTTTCCATTCCAGACATTATTTCCTATGTATTCGTATGTGAATTTATCTCCATGATGGCTCGTTAATCTCACTCGTATTACTGCACATAATTTGGAAAACCAAAATCTGTTGCAGATTATTCTTTGAGTCATCTCGCCAAGCGAGACGTGTGAAAACAAAATGTGTCCGGAGAAATAATATTTCATGTTATACCTTCAACTTCTGAACAATAACAAAATTAGTGAGTTGAGTTTTGAATACTATATCAGCGTAACGCGTACGCAAATTATAAGCGTCTATTCTTAAGTAGAAAATAATTATGGAATAATTTCATATCATAGACAGGGTGGGTGAAAGGCAACGATTTGAAACTATTACAGCATGGGTCTTCGGCATGGCTCAATCAAATTGATATCAAAAACTTGACCTGAACGGGTTGTTAGCTTTTACAGTACAGGAATGATAGCATGTCAACAAAAATTTCAAAATGAGAGGAATTCGATTGAAGAAGTTCTATGACAAAAATATTTCCAGTGACATTTTGACAAAAGCATGGGAAAACGGCTCGTATCAGAAATAAAAATCAGATATGATAATTCATACCAATTAGGATTTCAGTTAAATGGGTCAAGGTTTTCCTGTTTCTTTCATATTAAATAGAACATACTGCTTAGCCTCCAGTGCACCAATCCACATGTCTAATTTCCAAATTGAAAATACATTAGCATTTTAAACGCTCTGCATAGAATGTATACATTACAGAAGTGAGTTCATTATAAAAATTGAAAAGTATTCAAAAAATATTTCTTTGAAAACTTGTTTAAGTTGAATCGTGATATTCATACAAAGGTCAATCCTTGAAAATATCTGTACTTTTCAAGGACCTTCCGTTTTCCATTGGCTTGTGCTTTAATTTCATCGTATCTATAAATATGAACTTCAATCTCAAGTACGAAACTGAATTCTAAATGAGCATTTATGTAAATTCAAACCTAACTTTTGTTGTTCATTGTATTTAAAAGAAAGTTGAGGTGACCGGAAGTGGCACTATCCAGAATGACCGTCCATTTCCATCACAATCACAATATTCACAGTTCTAAAAATTTTACTCACGACATTCTCAAAACACAATAGAGTTTATTATAGTGGACTTCCGGTCTTTTTCACAACTATGTTTAACTCCATTATCCCAATCAGAATTCCTATCTATTTCTGCCTATATGTACGTGCTCCATATTTTAGTTGCAATTTTAACTAGGATAACATTAACCACCTGTTTGTGAATTTTTCGTTCTTTTGATTTTTGCATTTGATTCACTCACTCAGTACAGAGCCCCGGGGAGGCAATTTGCGAATTTAATTGATTAAAAAAATATAAATTGATACGATGAAGTTGTTAAATTCTGTGAACATTTTTATGGTAGTGTGTTGGATTGTACCAGAAATTCATTCGGTTAAATTTCGATATCCCAAAATTGAGATAGAGAGTTGGATGACAGCTGACTCGAACACGAGGAGTTGGGAAACTCATAATTTGACATCTTTATTGGAAAATGGGGAAGTGAGTGTGATTCGGAAGGGAACCGAATTGACATATGTCATCAGTCAACATCTGGACCGTATCCGTATGACCTGTTCAGCGCCATATCCTGTCACTTGGACTCCTACGGAAGATGAGGTAAGAATATGGTGTTTAAATGTCCGAAAAATATTTAGTAATAATAAAAACTCACGTGAATTCTGATTTACTATTTTTCAGAGTGAAATCTCATTGTATTTTCCTGGTTATCAATTTTAAATGCACATTATGTATTGCAGTTTTAAGCTAATTGAAGATTGAAAGTAGTTTGACTATTATTACTTACGACAGGAAGTTCATTTAGAGGAATTGCACTACCATGGGTTGTACGACACTCGAATTGCTCTCAATATGAGGGACTCGAAAACTTTCAGTTACAAATCCACAATCGAACTCTATTCCACAGCTACGCCTACACGGAACTACACTTGTCAAAGTTTATCCGTTCCGGACATCCAACGGAGTGCTTATCTTTATTGGGAAGGTAACGATCCTGATTTATCAATAAATTAGTGCAAATTCATAGGGTACAGTCATTGTACTATAAAGATTAGTTTATATGAGTCAAGCTAAAGCATCCACAAATATTTATAGAACTAATAATCCAATTAGCATGGGAAATTAAGCCTCTGCAGTAGTAAAATATATATTCAAAACCAACGCAAGTATGTTTTGCTTTTTTTTTTTACAGGCAATTCGTATCTGGTTTACGGTGGTGAAACGATAGATGTTCACTCAAAGGACAACTTAACGATTGTTCTACCTTGTAGAGTGTCAAAACCGGAAGTCACTGTTGGCCTCTACAAAGAGTCGGATGACGAAAACGTACATAAGAATAATCCTTAAAACTACTCAATCATAATTAATTCGACAAAAGTTCCCTAACTTCAGCCTATGGACCTAATTGTAATGTGTCGTCTCTTTGTTTTTTAACTCACAGGGCTACACGGAAATTTTACAAAACAGTTCTGTAATTTTTAACCCACAAATTGGGTTCACTTTGACTCTGAAGGATTTTTCATCTGCAACGCTGTATGGACGCTACAAATGTGTTTCTGGAGATGACATTTTGTCAGATGATGTTGACTCTGTTCGTCTCAACGTTCTTCGTGGTAAATTACTCGTTAACTTTTTAATATACCCTTGATATAAATAATTTCATTGTGGGATAGCCCAGCGTAAAATATTAATTTTCAAAATTCCTGGCGAGTTAACTGTATAACATTTTTAGACATTAACGATAGTCTCTCAGAAACTTGAACATCGTGCTGACTCATCACCAAAAATTAATTAATACTACTTCTGCAATTTAAAAATTCAAACTCTGGAGATGACGAGATGCTGAGATGAAATGTTTTAATTTTCAGGAGTGAGACCCGTCGTACTACAACCAATGTGGAATCAGACCATAAATAGAAATGCGAGTTTCAATTTTGATCCGAAAACCAGAAAAATGTCTTGCTGTTCTAGTAGTGGCAAAGCCCCGAATCTCAGGTTTGCCTTCTGTCATAACCAAGTCACCTGTAAGCGAAAGGAGAGGTTTTTGGCCAAGGTTAGTCAGAATAGCAAGTAGGGTGGTCTAAAAGAAATCCAAACTTTCGAAGTTTTTAATCAATCGAAACAAACAAACACTTGTCGAGAAATATTTCAAATACTAGCTGTAGAAACGACAGCAATTTTCAAAATGCGGGATTTGTTTAACGGATCTCATTGTGACACTAATTCTGTTTCTGATTTATCGTTACAAAAACCAATTTGATAAATTTAATGTGTGCAATATAGCTGAGTAGTATTAACCGGATGATTTGGATGACGAATGGAAGTTGTAGCAGCTATGAAATTTATCCAAGGGAGTCTGGGATTTTGAGATGTCGCGGAGACGGGATTGATATTTTCAGAAATTATTACGCTGGAGTTCGAGAGATCAACGGGACATTTCCATTGTGTAAGATAAAATTCAGCATATTGAGCGTTAGTGTCAATTTTGTTTGAAGCATTTTTCAAGTTATCAAAATAATTGAAAACTAAGCAGATGGACGAACTTTAGCTGAAATTCTAATGGTGTTGTTCTTTGTATAGATTTTTCAGTTCATGACGTTGACGCTGACCAATTAGTGAGTGTGATCCCAAGTTACCAGCGTGAGGTTTATGAACACCTGAATTTTACCGTCTATTGTGACACGGCCGACTACTACTTCAGTCATGGGCTACATTGGGCAGTGAAATACAAAAATAACTCTCTACATTTCTTGGATGGTACGTACGGACTTTTTCTGCTTCTTTAGTTTTCAATTTCAATTTCTTTAAAAAACTAAACATTTTTTTATTTCGTAAAGCCAAAGATCCAAGTCAGATGATTTTTCCTGGACGTGATTCGTACGGACCGTCAGACTTCCATACAGCACGCTTGACCGCTGATATCGAAATGTATTCTGTCACTTGTTATGCTCCAATATGGAATTCCAGTCACTGGATTCGAAAAGAATTCCTTCTGAATGTACAAGGTAAAATATAACAATGCACGTTGTATCTGCGAACTGCGAAGAACGTGCCGAGTATTTTTTGCTACGATTTATGCAAAGTTTTGTTAAATTTTTGTTTCTAGAGTCCGTGATTCCATCAATCGAACTGGTTGAAGCAGTTCATTGGAAATTGAATGATACTCAGCGAAATATTTCTTGTTTAGTGAATGCCAAACCTGCCGCATTTACTCGTTGGCGTAAAAATAATAAGGTCATTTTTTTAAGAGTAGCATATGAGATTGAATTTTACATGTACGAGTAGGACATAATATAACAGAAAAACTTGAACTAATTATTTCAGACGGTCATGGGAGACGTTAATATTCGAGTGAAGCAAGACGAAAATGTGACCGTCATACGCTTTCAAACTGTTTCTCATTCGACACAAGGAGAGTACACATGCATTTCTTCAAATGTAGCAGGAGTGACAACTAAGACAGTTTATGTTTACGTAGAAGGTATACACACTACAGCCTTATATCTAACTTTATATTTTTGCTAATGAAATATTATGGTATAATTTTAAACTACATACAAGTGGTGATTTTCATGTCTTTGTTTCAGAACCAGTGATACCCTCATCCACAGGTACAATCCTTCTGATCGTGACGCTTGGCACTCTCACATTTTTAATAGCCATTGGGGCTTTGATTTGGAAACTCAAATTACAAAAAAGAATCATTGATCATCTCGCCGGTGTTGTATTTCGTGATGTTGATGTTGGAAAATAAATTATTATTGACAGATTGTCGGGAAATCTGTACAAATTGAGTATTTTTGTCAGACGTTATTTCTTTGTTGCATTACAAATGGAATCAATCGGTGGCACCGCCGAATTTCTGTGCACTGACTATTTCCCGGACGAATAATTGCAGTGAAAGCATTCTGCCCATTTCTTAAATACACAAACATTTTATTCGTGAACTATGTATGTGTTAACAATGTAGATAATAATGAGGCTGCATCGTCATCTAATTTAAAAAGTAAGGTACAGACTAGAATTTTGACTTTGTGATAGAAATTGTAACGTGATTCCTGATTTGACACGGATAAAAATCTACATCATTTATTTCAACAAATTAACAGCCACATTGAAAGATAATTAAGGTCTCCATCTCCGTCAACCGATTTCTACTGATATATGAAGTCTCCATTGTGGTATTTGATGAGGTGAGCCCAATTATAAATCTGATCACGCTTCACAGTAACTCGTCCCATTTCATGGAACTGTTCGTTCGTATTCAGAAATACAAATAAGGACAGATTAGCATTTCAGTCTAATGTGTAGAGGCTAAATTTAGACTTACCTCAAAATCTTCCATACTCGTAAAACGAGATGTTTCATTGATGGATCCTACCATCAGGTTTTCAATACTTCCGGTTTCCAAATCTGTTTGATCTACGGAAAATGTTAAGTTTCCATTTGAGCCGATGCTGGGTTTTCCGGCGTAGACTATTCCAGCGTTAAAATCATTTTTAAAGATTGAATCTTTTGAGAATCCTGAAATAGTTATTTTTCCATTCTCAGTGATTGGGTTTCCTATGAGGTCCATCGTCACTTCACTTTGTTGAAACATTTTTTCACCAACCGTGACGTTTGTCTGTGGTAAAAAAAAGAATAATTGTAAAAAAAAGCATAAATTTAAAATAAAAGGCCAAATTCTTCACTTACAGAGCTATCCATATGATAAACGTCCTTTCCTTTAGTTTTAGTCCAACTGATCTCTTTGACTATTTCGAATTCGAAATTATTAGATGTAAGTTTCTTGTCACTGGAAACATGACTTTGTGAGTCATAAAGATCAGGACTTTTTAATTGACTGTCTACAACTAAGTCCCATGTAAAATGAATTGGTTTAGATTTGTCATCCCCAAGTTCGAAGGCAAATTGACTGTTCAAAATTGAATTTTTATTTGCCATTGTCTCATTCATTGACCCTCTGTAAACTTCTCCTTTCCCGTCTCCAACGGTCATCACAGCTGTACTTTTACCATTTAGCAAATCTTGGGCCAATTTCGCGGAAAGGTCAACTTTTGACAGGACTTCTTTCTTTTCGTATGTCTTAGACCTTTAGAATTTAAGCATAATCAGTCAATTTTCTGCTAATTGCTTTTGTTAATATAAATAGCCAGAACTTACGCAAAAGTTAACGTCCTTTCCTTGCGATCGACATCCGTCTGTGATTCGTACGTGTACATTTTGTCTTGTTTCTTGCAGTCTAGTGTAGCTTTTACCTTTTCGTTATACTGATTACCATCATCGTTTATATCAGCATCTGCCGTGAGTGTTATTTTCTCGGGCACATATTCGATTGAGAAATGTGTATGATAACCCTTGCTCTTTGTTGCATTCATATTGAATTCAACAAACCTTGGAATCGAAGTTCGTGCAGCCAATGAGTTGTCAGATATTCCAATCATAGTATCAAAGTGACATTTCTCGCCATCGTAAATGCTCAGGTCAAACTTTGGTGAAGCTGAGAGTATGTGGTGATATTCGTGAATATCCTTCATAGTGTCGATGGTGAATTGGAGCCTAGGAAGACGTAAATGTTAATTGGATATTAAAAATTCAAACAAAGAAAATTAAAAAAGTACAACATTAATGAATCACAGCTGTATCGGATTTTCGGCCAATTATGCCTTCATACCAAATATCTGTTAAGAAATTATTCATCTCGTGTTACCTCTTGGCAGGGCCATCGGCCTCCTTGAAATTTACTGACAAATTTGTCTTGTAGACAGTCTCCATGTTGGTATTGAATGAAGCCCCCAATTCATATCTCACATCATTCTTCTCAGAATATTTGGCGTTATAGGAAAGTTCATCGATGATAAGTCTCCTGCAACCGCCCTTGTGATCTTTGGAACAATCACCGTCAATCATTCGAGAAAACCCGTCCATTCTTTGGACAAATGTAATTCGTCTTTGCTCCTCAGAATCAGAGAATAAGTCTCGGAGAACCACGGCATCCTTCACTTCTACAACATGAGTTTCGAAACGATCATGAGAAGTTCCGTTTTTTCCTCTCCCTCTGGTTCGAGTATCTAGAGAGAAATATATATCTCATTAAAGTTAGACCAAAATATTGGTACATTTTATACACAGGGAGCAAAGCAATTATTTTGAAAAGTCTTACAATCAATATCTCCAAGGATGGACTTGAGGGGCTCTGCAAATCGAGCTGTCATCTCACACTTCAAACTGTCTGCACTCTCATCTCGACTCTCATTTTGGCTTGTTTTGATATCAATCAGCTTTGTAAGTTCAGCATTTCCAGGTGTAGAATATTCGGCGATGATTGAGTAATCTCCATACCAGCATGACCCATAAACGGGTTTGGTAATAATTTTGGTGTGTACAAAATATTTTTCATCATCTACTTTGCCGTTGATTTCCACATCTGTTGACACCCAATCTGAAATTTTGACAGAATTTTTCTTTTAAATTAACCGTGTCATAGATTTGCTGAGAATATAACGTCATTTCCATACCAGTTTTATCCTTCGTTCCCTCCCGAGCATATTCGAGTTTCACACTAAGATTTCGTTTGATATCTGACCCAGGGGTTGTGACGATGATTTCGTAGCCAGAATCCTTTGAAGTTTCTGTACACAAAATACATATAAGTATAAGTGCATGATAAATTTTGTGTACCTTTAGAAAACGCAGTTTCAAATAATTTGATTCCGAAAATAATCATGGCATACTTTTCTTGTTGAATTGAATTGCGTATCCTGTCATTTTTGTGTCCATTTTTTCGACAGTAGCCTCAAACTCAAACGGTTCTCCATCATACATCTGCATTCCGGTGAACCCATTGTGAAAACTTAGACCGAGGAAGCGACATTCAAATGAGGTCGTTACTTTTCCAGTTCTACAAATACAAAGATGAGAATTTCACTTGATTGACTAATAGTTGAGAATCTTTAAAAAATAAAAACAATGGTCAAGACAGTATATTCGTTCGAGGGATCGAACCCCCAACAAATACACCTGGATACATTCAACAGAATACAAGAAAAATATATCCCAACAAAATATCTTACCCAACAAACTCAGGATCGCGAGATGCACGATGACTTATGTTTGCTTTTGTGACAATGCCATTCAAATCCTCAAATGTGAATTTGTCCCCCTTAACACTTTTACGACTGATGATAGTCTCAGGGAAATTGATTCTAAATTCATATCGATTATCTTTCTTGATTCCTTCAAATTCCATATTCTGTTGATGATCCACCATTCCCTCAAGTTGACGACCAACATGGATAGGAGTATTCGCACCAACGCTGACGAAACCCTTGAAGGCTGCTGCAGAATCAGCCTTCACTTTAACTCTAATATCGAATTCGGGGACATTGAAATTAAATTTGAATAAATTTCCCAGTCCAATCAATTCATATTTGACGGATTGAAGATGCATAGCTTGGAGATTGTAGGTCAAAGGTAACCCAGTGATGGTAGGGTACGTCAAATCTTCATCTAAAAATGTTTTTGGGAGAATTGCATCGATAATAGTGCCAGCAGACCCATCACCTTTCTTGATTGACATTTGTACAGCTTCGTGTAATTTGTCAAGACCTAGACCAATCGTAGTACCAAAAATTCTGTAGTATGAATCAGGGGCTGAGAATGCACGCATAAGACTCCACCAATTTGCAGGTGCGCTGTCTGGGTGGTACATTCTAGTGCTCATCATCAAACGTTGGGACAAACCGATCTAGCGATCAAAAGTTAAGAATTTAATCATTAGTGAAATTGAGGTCAGGCGAGGTCAAGTTAATTTTCTATAGTTAATTACCTCTAAGAAATCGAAGGATTTTCCAAAGAGATCAGCAGTTGCTCTCACAGACACAAATTGTGGGTTTACACTCCCTTTCGTAAAGATAACTGTGCCTTCGACAGAATATCCGAAGTTCGTCTCTTGGTCGAAGTAAGAATTTTCCATGTATCTAGATGCTCTGTGTTGAGTTGGTGGTGACGATTTATTCGTAACAAATTTCCCAATAGTTCTTGCAACCATAGTCTTGTAGGAATCGCCTGATGGACTAGCACTATTGTTAAGACCTCGTACGTGAGATACGATGAATGCCCCAACTGTTTAAAATGAATCTACGTATTAATTTACATTCACATTTCAAAAAAAATATTTTGGAAACATAAATAAACATACCTCCAGAAGACTCATCCATCAAAATTGTATTGAATAATTTCTCTAGTCCTTCTTTGGTTGGAGTAATATCACATCCGGTGATCGCAAGATATGCTTGGATTCTGACGTCATCATTCTTCGACTTATCTCCGAGAATATTTGCACTCTCTTTGCATAGTTCCAACTTAGAACCATCCCTTCTAAAGGCTTCTAGTGCTATTATTCTCATCCATTCTGGAGTCGAAGTGTCCCCAGTCAAAATCACTTTGATGGCTGACACAGCCTCATCGGTCAAATGATCAAGGTTGCCCAATGCATACAAGGCACCTCGCAAAATATCTTCTTGTGTATTTAATTTCGCATATTGGGCGATTGCATTGACAAGAGAATTGTATTCAGAGACATCTCCACAGATTTCATACTGATTTTGACAAAATTGATATGCTAGTCCAGATGAGCCCAATAGAAGCAATTGGGACAAACTTACATTTTTCTCATGTTCTTTTTTAAGGTCCTTGTCTTGTTTGTCAAATTTTTCGACACTGTAAATGAATTGAATTGTATAAATTATAGCGTGCGTGTGTGCGTGGTGAAGATCATTTCGATTTACGTCATATTTCACCTTCATGTTAATTATGAATAGAACATTCGATCAATAAATTTACCTGTTGTGAGACACGAGATCCTTCAAAGCATTCATTGCCTTCCGCCCAGGATTTGATGCAAAAGCCATGTTCGTGTAGAAATTGATCAAAGTCGTCGTGTCTAAAATTCCCTTCGAGGCCGAATCGGACAAAAGCTCAACAGCCCCGTCTGTTGAAATTTCCGCCGCAGCATCATAAAATATTTTTGCATGAATATCTTCTAGAAGAATTGATGGATCATTAAATTGTTTCAAATCCGTGATTTTCAACATGGCACGTTTGAGATCCATGAATATCTCTGCTCTGTTTGCACGATCATTACTCAGAGAATTCAACAAAGCCTTGACTTTTTCGATAGCATTTTTCTCCATTTCCGGGCTGAAAGTTTTTGTAGAGTTGTATTGAATTGTGGAGACAATGTTGAATTTTTCTGCATCCGTGTCTGTCACTTTTCTATCTGTAGTCGATTTGTAGACCAATTCGGAGACCAAGTTAATATAATGCATTTCAAATTGGGTCTCCAAATCTTCTGTACAGCGAACTTCCGAAATTATTCCGTCTTTAAGGGTTTGGTCACAACTGAGGAACCTTTTGTGGGACATAATATTTGAGTTCTGGAATTTTCAAAAAAAACAACTGTTGAAAAACTCTACACAGTTGTTTTAAGGAAAATGGAAAAAAAAATAATTTTACCACAGCTCCTTCGCGATAGTAAGGCTCTCCTTGTGAGATTATATCAGAATATTCCCCATCACATTCGGTTAAGTCAATCATTTTGCTATAAACATTCGTGGATGTCTTTGATGAATTTGTCAAACAAGTACCGAAAATACTTTCCTGAAAGAACAAGCGAGATTCACGAGTTGTTGAATTTCATACAGGAAATGGATCGTAACATTGTATAGTACACGTTCACTTTAATTTTTATTGTCGTACCTCTAGTTTAGGGACCATTTCATCTTCATCGCCAGAAATAAAAGCACTGTTTTGAATCATAGACAAAATTCCTCGCTTTACATTTCCAGCCAAAGATTCTTCAGTTTCCTTTTCGAAGAGCACATTGGAAATGGTATCGTGCATTGTGAATTTTAATGAGGACTTGGTAATTTTACTATTTTCCTTAAGGTTCTGCAAGAGTTGAATCATTATAGCAATTTAATTTTGACGATACGGGCTTAACAAGTTTGCATTAATTCAGAACATACTTCGGCTACGCCAGATTTCATAATGCTCTCTTCAAGGGTCAGAATAAATTTGCAATTCTTGAGTGGAGTTAACACAACGTCACCCTTGATCTCCAATCTCGCAGCGTCTTCTCGGTCCCATTTTGAACTATACTCGTATACGTAGGATTTGCCCTCTTTGTACTTCAAAATAAAAATTAAGAATTACAAGTCAAACTTAATTCACACAATGAAATCTTGTGTTAAATTAATATAATTTCATTTTCTTCTGGTTTAAATTGACAAGGTCAGGACCAGGAGTAGAAATTCGCACTTGAAAAATTTATATAAAACTTACCTTGAGAGCACTTTCTGCACAAGATTTTTCAACATCATCATCTGTTGAACAAAAATTAATACAATTATTTATAGTTTGAATAAAACAGTTGAGACCAAAAAATTGACTAATTGATAATCACTAACCGGATAAAGTAGACAAAAATAAATTTGCTGCCAAAGCGGAAGCTAAAATTAGCACTTTAGTGGAAAACATGTTGACGATACAACTGTCCGACTGTTAATAAAAAATCTGAGAGTTACTCCTATATAAACCACCTTCGGATGAGTCAGAGTTGTACCAGACATGAGATTTTATTTGCGGATTTAATTGTCAACCCTTCGTTTATGATGTCATGCGAAATCGAAAATAAATTGAATAAATCAAAAATTTGTATTTTACAAAAATAACAATAATGTGCGTGTTAGGTTTTAGTCATAGGATTCTTTATTCAAATTCCAGGTACGTGCATTGCATGATTACCTAATTACGTACACCCTTTATTACATGTAAGGTAAAAATAGACATTCTGCAATTTGTGCGAATTTTAGGCTAAATGTCAGGTAGTTAGTTGATTTTGATGGGCGAATTTGAAAAATAGAAATAGCTGGAATAACATCCTTTGAGCTGTAAAATATGTACATACAAGGGGTGTATGGTAAACTATGTTTGAACATAACATAATCAACCACTAACATAGGGATGCCGCAAGGGCAACGCGTACCAGCATGAATGAAATTTTAAAGCATCAAGATTAGATTCTAGTTCCATTTCAGGTCAAATTCTTGGAAAGAACGCTCAGAGAGCAACATTAACTGCAAAAAATTCATCCAAAGCTTTTGCCCTTTTGAAATGCCCTTGACTACCTATGCAGATAATTTCTGGGAACCAATTATCCTATTTGATTTACTAGTTTATTATACTAATAATAATCGCTCTAGCCTATAGAATTCACCGCTTATGACTAGTTCGGGTCGTGTCGTGACCATGGATCAGGTTAGTCACAATATGCAAATTGTATAACACAAGGATTACTCTTAGAACATTTTATTTTTACGAATAGCGACGACGACAAAAGATGAGCAATTTTTTTTTCCTGGGTATTCAAATGTACATTTTTGGTTCAGCCTGACCAATTGTCATTTTTGCCAGCACAGGAAATTGGCATTGTAATGGTGAGTGAATTTAACTCACTATAATTTCTCTTGTTTGCTTACAAATGAATTAAGTCGGAAATTGAGGATGTACAAAATAATTCTATTACGTATTACGTCCACGTACTACACATTTACGCACGCACATGAGTAAAACCAATAATGGTTACACAATAAATTAGGTACCTGTACGTGTTGTACACATTTAACTATTTCTCGTGTCAAATTACAAAGAAATATTGGATGAATCACGCACTCCAGAGCAACAGATACAAATTATTACATTTTATTCAGAAATTGAAAATTGTATTTGTCACTTGACTTCCTTAATATATTTTCGATTTGAACTGCACGTTTAAGTGCTGAAGGGGTCATTGCTGACTTCTGGGAAACTCATTTCGAGTTAGTTTTGAAGTACGTAGGCACACATTACATAAAAATCTATTTCCTGGTCTGGAATATATTTTTATTGGGAATTTCAACCGAATATTATGTTTGAATGCATTTAACTACTATTTATAAAAAATAATTTCTTCTAAAGCTTGCCATGCCACAGCTACAGGTGGTCGGAAAAGTCCGTGGCTAGACTTTTTCGTTAACCTTTCGAGAAAATACTATTTCTGCCAATAGTTTTGCTTTGTGAATTCGGACAGCTTGAGCAGCTTTTCCTCGTACTTTTGGAATTGAGTACCGAATTAAGCTAGATTAAAATCAAATATTTGATCCGATTTCGCTAAACTCCTTTCGGGGATCAAGTTCAAAATTTTTAACACACATACACTAAACATTTCATCTGATATGACTTGAGCATCGTATACTCCAAATCGTCAAGAATTCATTTTTGGACACGTTCTCTTGAACCTTACTCTGACTAAATAGTTGCAAACTTTCAATTTCAACACGAAAACAGCAAGTCAATGGACACTGTCGTGTCCGAATATTATTTCGTCTAACGAAATCCAAATGCAAAATATGTACAGATTGCAAGCGCCTCCCCTTATTTATTTCAGAGTGTATTTCTCTAAATTTTGCATAAATTCCTATCTCACTTTTTATTTTACAATGGGATGCAATATCATTGAGTTAGAGACTACCGATTCCAATTTATTCGTAATTTCAAGTTTTTGATATTTCGAGTCCGCTATTTCTGTGTGTTTGTATCTTACGTGCTTTCTGAAGGAAGATGCAGCTCAAAAACTTAACTTCAGACACAATGAAAAATTATTTTTATGGCGTGCCAATAATATGCGAGAAGGTCGTGAACTCAATGTACACCCGATTGAAAATTGTGAAGTTATAAATTATCAGAACCAATTTATTTACGAACTGTAAATTAGGACATGGTTTTCTACAAATTCTCATAATACGAAAATCTCAAAGACCAACAGAGCGACAATTAGCCTCCATTACAATAATCCTAACGTGAAAAAATAAAAGTATTCTAAATTCATTTATGTTAAAAAACGATAGTTGAATTAACATACGTACTAACTATTTAAAAAATATTTGAATCTAACACTAACTTCACCTCAAGGAAAAGTTAGTGTTTCACCAGCTAGAGTTGATTGTCAACTATAGCAATTCTTAGGTTGACCTTTCAGTCAATTCAAAACAATGTGATTCAAAATAATTAAATATATAAATATAATTAAATGTCTACTCTACTACGACTATAGTACTGACACATCAGTTTACAACACATTACATTCACATACGTACTTAAAATCTAGGTTTCTTTTTTTATTTGATTTTTTACTGTTATGAGATAAAACAACGTAACAAGGAAAAGGTACAAACTTAACAAGTCAAGGTGTTGGAATGGATATTCAGTCTCAACATTTTGGCATACAAATTAATTTTAATACTTGGTTCTTTTTTCTCCAGAGAAATTTATGAAAGATAAGTGTCGTATTGTAATCGCTGTCTACCATTACCACCCGTTCACTACATTTTGGGCCCTTTTGGTATTTTTAATTAGGAAAGTATAACTATCGTATACGGACGGCTTGCTGACATCATGTGGGATGATTAAATCAATAAAATAATCCCATGCATATTCGGTTTAAAAAATATAGTTGGGTATCTGTAGGATACATTTTGACAAAAACCGGTAAGTTCTTTCTGGTTGTATGCAGGGCTGTGGAATAGAAACGGAATGGCATTGTGTAGATTTATGAACATGGTGACCATTGGAAGAGACATCCACTACCATCTGGAAATGAAAATTTAATCATTTTAATTGAAATTAAAATTATGTATGACTTCGAGAATTAATACAAAAATACCAAAATCACCTTTAAAAATTTAACTTACAGGCAGTTCAAGTGGAATTGTTCCAAGTTTTGTTGCTCATGATGGTAATTTGTCTCCGAGTTGATTAGTTATTCAATTCCACTTTCTACTATCAAAGTATTCCAGTTGCATCCAAGGAAATGAATTTCATTTCTGTGGAGTCCCCTGAAAGAACGAAGTTTCTGTCTTGGTGGCATAAAATCTGAATGTTCATGGCGATGGCAAGATTATTTCCATCATATATTGTGAAACGAAAGATGTTTTGAAGATTCTGCAAGAATAAAAAAAAATCAACAGATTATAGCGAATGAAACTTTGAAAATTCTGAACAATTTTGTGCCAACTGTTGGCAAGTCCAATCACTTCTCCATTTGTAATTAACATTAACTGTACCACATATACATACAATCAAGATATTTTGGTTTTTCTTTCAATAAAGGAAAGCATTATTAAGTTATCCTGGATAGAACAATCGATAATATTTCTAGTTTCGAATAACTATTTTTGTTTGATGGATCAGCTTGGAACAAAATTCAGTCACTTCAGTAGCTTTTCACAAATAATGAATGCAGTAACTTACCCAACAATACAGTACACAGGTGAGTATTCTTTGGGATTAAGAATGCCAGACCAGAAGAGACAATTCAAACACCTCGACAAAAATCAAACGATAAGAAAATAATAAAACAGAAAAAAATTAACACAAAAAAACCCAAACTCAAAATATTTGTTTCCAGCAAAAAAAAATCAAAATCAATTTGAACAAATCAAAAACACAAAAAAAAATCGTTCTCTTAATAAGCACCAATTTATAATTGCAGACTGAAAATGTTTCTAACTCAGATGCACGAAATTTTAGAACAGTAAAAATCAACCAAAATAAAACCAAACGTTTGACTGAATTTGATAAGGATAAACTAAAAACTGAAATACCTACTGAAAATCACAAAACGAACAAAAAATAATAAAAAATGATACGCAAAACTTGTCCAGACCCAGTCCTTAGAAGGACCAGAGCCTGAATCGAGTGAATTTGTTTAATCGCTGGGGCTTTTAAATGTTTTCATTCCCTTCAGAAGAGTCATTAACCAATTGTCGGGTCAGTATTAAGTCAAATCTAAATGTACTTCATTCATTCCTACATGTGCTTCCGTTTAATATTTGCCTTGAGAGTCTAGTCTATCCATGAGGGTTGAAACACCGAACTCCGAATCCAACCCAACCCGTATTTTGTAACCACCCCATGTGAGATGAGGGTGTAAACTGACAGTACTTATTATTCAGTCATTAAAACCATTTGTGCCAATAAATTAAGTACACCAGCAGTTTTTAGTTTATCATTTGTACGTAGATTGACTCGGATCCTGGTATGAATCGGATGAGGATGTAACACTTGTGTGATATTATCATCCGAGAGTGCATGTCGCAGGCAGTAGTGGCTCAAAATACATCTTTCTGATTTATTGAATTTGGTCAAAATACTCCGAGTTGATATTCAACGATTGCCTTACAATTCAGAC